>VZSF01009946.1:0-19372 GCA_013398295.1 Chionis minor | reverse complement strand
AAGGATGGGGGGGGGGGGGAAGGGAAGGGAGGAAACAAAAACAAAACCAACCAACCAAAAACAAAAACAAAAAACCAAAAACCAACTTGCATCAGCTGTACTTGAATTTAGGGAAAGATTAGATTGTATGGATGACAGTAGAAAGAAAGGTATCTGCCTTGTAGTTAAAGAAAGTATTTAATTAATGGGTGCCATATCAATCCGTCAAATTACAGGCCTGTAACCTACTCTCTGGATGCAAATCATTCCTCAGGCTGCTGCTGAGGAGTTTGTCCTCCCAGGCAAGCCTCCTCTCCCCCCGGACCCCTTTGCTTCTAAATGAAGCCAGCAAATAGGAAGCACACCTCTGTGCAAAGCCTGGCCATGACTTGTAGACCAGCTGCAGCTTTGCTCTGCTCCACCCTCCCTGGCCCTGGGTTCCTTGTCTTGCTTAAGAAACCCCGGTTCTGCTGTCTTCTGTTCTTGCTCTGGTACCAAAACCACTAGTTTCACCCTGCTCTGGTTCTGCCTCCTCCAAATACTTTGTTGCCAAAGGATTGAAATACTAATTAGCTCAGTAATGAGTCAACGAAAACTTGTTTTGTTCTTTTAACATCTGATGTTGGACATCTTATGGGAGCATACAAGAAATGCAGATTACCAGCAGTTAACAAGAAGCACGAAATTTACTCCTTACAAAACTGTGTGCACAACAGTAAATCCAAATAGAACAGACTGATTTGTTAAACAGTCACAACCACTAATAAACAACATCAACCTTAAAAATTCTTTTCATAATTATATTGCACTATAAATTACTAGAAAAAAGGTTTTAGAATTGGGAGGAAAGATGCTAGAGGAAATAAATCAGATTAAAGATGGTAAGAAAGAAAAGCATGCATAAATGTCATAGAAACTCAAGGTTAAAATACATTTCTGTGTATCTGTGTACTTCCCAGTAAATTCTTTAAAATAAATGATGGGGATGGACATTCAATCAACATCTAAAATACTTAAAATTTATAATAAATAAATCAGTCCAGAATGTGAACAGGACTTGCATGACGTCTGCATATCTGGGGTTTTTTCCTGTTCGCCTTAATTTTTCTAGAAATTTAGCTATTTAAGTCCTATATATGCATTTTTACATACTATGAACATCCATTTTACATTCCGTATTATTAGTTGTGCTTAATTCCTGCTGCAGTCAGCAGTCTCCTTTAGCTGAAACATAACATTAGGTTCTGTCTAGGCAGATTAGTATTTCAGAGCACTTTTTATCAGGATTTTTTGCAGTTAATAAATGATACAAGCTTTTGTATGTCCTGATTTTTTGAGATAATTTTTTTGAAGGATTTGGTGTCATCATTATGCTGATAATGAAATAAAAATCAGATGCATTGTATCTTTTTTTTTTTTTTTATACCCAATGCTAAAGACTCCCAATAGTTCAAACAAAAAGTCTATGCCTGTCGTGGTTTGGGTCGGACTGGTCCAATCAGGTGGAACAACAGATGCTGTCTCTCCTGCCTCACTTTGAAGGGAGGCAGGAGAGAGAGAAAAAGAGAGGCTTAAGAGTTTAGTAGTAACTAATCTTCTTTCATGAAATATTAATAATAAAATTAAAAGAAAATAATGAAATACATACAAAACCTTATCAAGTTCCCAGGATGACAATCACGTCACCAGCAGGCAATGGGGAAATCCCAGACTGGACTCAGTGACAGACGGGAACTGGATTCTGCATCTGGATTCAGGATCAGGATTAAAGGCAGATGGACAGACAGAGTCCTCCTTGCACGCTGTCCATTGAGAAAAGAGGACTGACCCTTTGATCCCTCAGCTTTTATCCTGAGCATGAGGTAGATGGGATGGAATATCCTGCTGGTCAGTTTTGGGTCACCTGTGCTGTCCGCTTCTCTCCGCAGGTGTCGGGACCCCTCTAAGCTTTTACAGTTCCAAGCCTCCAACAAAGCAAATACACCAAAGTTGTCTGGCGTTGGTTGTTATAGCAATAAGTATGAGCAAGGGCCTCTCTGCATTCCATGCCTTGACATCAACTATAAACATGGATCTTATCACTCTGAGGGCAAACAGGTTTACTGCACAACATGGTCTTAATTTCAGCAGTTAGAAGAGACCTACTTAGAAAGTAGAGTTACTGAACAAAATTGATCCTGTTTTACCTCAAACCAGGACAATGCCTCCACGCTGGCACAGGCCCCTGAGCGTGCTGAAATGACATAGGAGCAGCAAAATGCAGGATGGGAGGTGGGATGCAACACTGCATGTGCAAAGCTGGCTCAGCTCTCCAAGTGCCTGTTCAACCACAGACTGTCCTGACCATCACGTCTGGCCTGCAGAGCCACGTGTGCGCTGCCAGGGGTCTCTTGCAGCTGTCTGCAGCACAGCCAGTGGCTCACAGCTACGGCACTGTCTTGGGAGCTGTGTCCAGAGCATGCGGAGCAATACAGCCTGTGTTTACAGGTGGCTGAAGCTTCCAGCTGTTCTGCCCCACAGCTTTGTCTGAATGAAGAAAACTTCAAGAACCCTTATTTAAGACGCAGGACCATTCAGATTGCTATTGGGAAGAGCAGTCTGTCAGCAGTCTGACTGAATAGGACACAGCCCTCTTCTTCCATCTCAGCTACCGCCTCACTTCTATAACAATTTCCCCTCTTGTTTAAACAGATTCATTTCAAGTTCAAAGTCCATTTCAAAGATCTCTTCACTGACATCACCTGTTGAGAGGCCTCGTGACAATGAACCCCATGGGGCTGGGGACAGAGTCAGGCGAGCTCCCAAACAGCTATAGAGGACATGCTAACAGCCTCAAGTTGGTGGCTTAGGACGTGCGGGCCAGATTTGCAAATGCATGGAAATGTCTGAAGATGCAGCGAGGCATGCCACAGGATTTACACAAATGCTTAACCAGGCACTGGCTAGCTGCCACTGCCTTTGAAAATTAGTTAAATGTCTTGCCTACTCATATGCTTTTGTTAATTCTGTTATGTGCTTTTCTGCCTTTTTGAGCAGTTCAATCTTTTTTTTTTTTAATTATTCTGCTCCCAGGTTATTATGTTACAAAACTGTACTTTGATATATATCACAAAGTATTTATATTAAGTATGTAGAGCTTTAGAGAGCAGGGCTGTTTCTTTGTTTCTTGTTTTTAGAGGTGATTGCCAACTAATAGCTTTAGCATTCCTATAGCTGTGCCATCTGATGAATGCAAAAAACCCTCAAAATATTAATTGAGCCACACAACGCACCTGTGAACTAGATTTTTATCATTCATTGGCAGATGGGGAAACAAAGACACAGAAAGGTTGAATGCCTTATTGAAGAGCCCAGAGGAGGCCTGTTGCAGAGCTGGAAACCAAACAATTAGAACCCAGATACACCAGCATTTGGTGCTGCACATTATTACTCTGCATTACATCTCAGGTCTTCCTTTCAAGTCTCAGACCACAATCCCTTAGTAACTCAAAACTCTTCTATTTGTTCTCCTTGTCTTCCTCAAAGCCCTTCATTATCTTCTTTCTGTGGACAACAGCCTGCCCGTCAGTCAGTCGTGTGTGACACTTTTGACTCCAGGTTCTCAGGTTCTGTTGAAGACTTGCAGGTATTTCTTTACCAGGTGTCTAAGACATAGCTTTCTCATCTTGACTTTGCAGACAAAGTACTTGTCTAAAGTTTCATCATATATCAATAGCTGCAACCCTTTCCTTTTGGCCTTGACAAATGCAATCTCACACAATCAATATTCCTCCAGAAAACATTGCTACAGAGATCATTTCTGTAAGCCTTTTGCTTTGTCTTTGTCATCTCTTCACTTGTTCCCCTTTATTTTATTTTACAAACATAAACTCTTGTCTTTATTTTTTAAGTCCCTCATAGCCTGTTCCTGTATTCTCTATACCGGTCATTCAGTATAAAAAAGTTAAGTCCTACCACTGATGAGCCTCTATAAAGATGGCAGGTAGTAAAAAAACTGAGAAAGGAAAGACCAGGCTCTTCATTTGAACAGAAGACTCTTTCATTCTGGGATTAGAAAAGTAGAGTGTTTATAAATAATTGGCAAGACAACTGGTATCAACAAGAAATAAATAGAGTAGTATGAAGATTTCTGACGAGTGTCTAACAAGTTAGCTAGTAACTGTTAGCTAGTAACATTGTCTTCCAAATATAAATGACACTTGATTTTGAACCTCTTGTAGGTGAACTAGATTGTAAGGCCTCAAAACCCTCTGGCTTGCATGTTTGCTATCTGTATATGTAGCTATCTACTGCAAAGGAAAAGTACCAATTTATCATCAAGGGAGAACAAGAAGAAAGAACTCCACATCTTTACTACAAATCATGTATGGATTTAGTGATAAATATTTCTGCTGAAAAGAAAAGCTGTTCTGCTGAATTCAGGAGAATTTTCATACATAACCTGTTTTGGTGCTCTAGATATTCAAATCACAAGCATCGATAAGTTACAAAAAAAATCAATTTATTTTGAAGGGCAAGTGAGACTATACTAAAGATCATCATCAAAAACAAGCCAAGAAACAAATTCCCCTTTTATTTTATTGTGACATGACTGGGGCAAACAAATCAAGACATGCATTAAACTGTTCCTTAAAAATAATGCTAAAATACATATGGTTAGATGACTGTCATAGTGTTGTAATCTTCAGTAGCATGTATCTACATCAAGATAAGAGAAAAAAGAAAAAAACACCATAATACACATGAATATAGCAGGAAGTGTTGTTCTATGAAACAAATTTCAGTCTATGAAATAATTTTATTAATCAGAAGGAAATAATTTCGTAAGGAAATACAGTTAGAACCATAGAACCATAGAATAATTTAGGTTGGAAAGGACTTTTAGAGATCATCTATCCAACCCCACTGCAATAAGCAGGGACATCTTCAACTAGATCAGGTTACTCAGAGCCCCGTCCAACCCGACCTTCAATGTTTCTGGGGCTAGGGCATCTACCACCTTTCTGGGCAACCTGCTCCAGTGTTTCACCTTCATTATAAAAAATTTCTCCCTTATATCTAATCTAAATCTACCCTCTTTCAGTTTAAAACCATTATCCCCATTCTATTGCTACACTCCCTGATAAAAAGTCCCTTCCCACCTTTCCTGTAGGCCTCCTTTAAGTACTTAAAGGCTGCTATAAGGTCTCCCCGGAGCCTTCTCTTCTCCAGGCTGAACAACCCCAACTCTCTCGGCTTCTCATCTGAGGAGAGGTGCTCCAGCCCTCTGATCATTTTTGTGGCCCTCCTCTGGACCTGCTTTAATAGTTCCATGTCCTCCTTAAGTGGATGCAGCACTCCAGGTGGAGTCTCACAAGAGCAGAGGGGTAGAATCACCTCCCTTGACCTGCTGGCCATGCTCTTTTTCATGTAGCCCAGGATACAGTTGGCCTTCTGGCCTGTGAGTGCCCGTTGCCAGCTCATGTCCAGCTTTTCCAACCAATGAAATGCCTTTTATACAAACACTAAATGAAAAGTGCTTAGATTTCAAACACTTTTGCTGGTTGAAACAGGAGAAAATGTTTTGGGTTGGCACTGTTCAGCTGAATTTAGATAATTTAATCAATTCAAAAGGCTGTGATAGAGTGCAGTTATAAGAGACTACATAGAAAGGTCTTTCCAAAGCTGGAGATTCACCACAGAAGACAAATAAGAAATAGTATACCCAAGATAATATTCTTCCCTCCCTTCTTCATGTTAGCAAGATTCACCAATTTTAATACACTTGTCAATTTAGGATGTTGTGAACCTGGTAGTGGTGTGACAAAAACTGACATTTCAGATGAGTTAAGAATGGAGAATGGGTACAGAGATGAAAATGTGTCCACATCAAAGATGACAAACAGCAGCAGAGACATTTTGACACCCTTGTCCTAGTTTCTAGTAAACAAAAAAAAAGAAAGGCACAAAATGATAGAAGGATTTAGCTGGCAAACAAATGAATTAATAAGGCATCGCTTTACACAAGGTGGGAAGTAATATGGGCAAAAAGATATATTTTTAAAAGTTCAACTTGGGAAAAATAAAAAAAAATCTATATTGAGTCGACAATTTTCTATAAACAATAACATCCGGGCAAAATGCTTCTTCCCACACATAATGGGAAAGTGTATGAAAAAGTTACAACCTCCCAGCATGAGCAACATAATGATGAATGATTTGCAATCAAGAATCAGTTACAAAATACCTACAATCATCATCAGCTTGCTCCAGTAGTACCTCTAGTAAGCAACAGCCTTCTTGTCCTCCTAAAATGTAGTTGAGATCAGGGAGAAGATAATGAGGTATAACACTGTTGAAGGTACATTTCCCTTCCCAGCAGGGTTTCTCTTCACAAGTAGTTGTTTTCTAAAAACAAAAATATTTCCAAAAAAAATAGGGACAGTAATCTGTGATCCACCTAGGGAATATGTCCTAGTCATGTGAGAGAAATTGGGCAGGGGACTAAGTCTTTCTATTTTTAATCTTTGTTTAGAACAGAAGCCTTTTTTAGAACAGAAGCCTTGTAGGTGTGGAAGTAGACATGGCCAGCAAAGGAAGCAAGCTATTAGTACTGGAGCACATGTGACAGCATCAGTATCTGTGAGGAGCAGATATAGAAGAAGGGGAAATCAGCCACAAGCAGGAAAAAAGGCCTAGGCGTTACACAGCCAAGAGTAGCTCTGGATTGAAGGGTGGAGCCCAAGATGTGTGACGTGATGAAGCTGAAAGAAGTTAAGGATGGAACATGGAAGGAAGTGGGGATTATAGAGTAAGGATATTTGAGTTGATGGGATGACAGTGACAGCACAGCAGATGGGAGGGGTCTGAACAGTCTGGAAAGAGACAGCAAATGAAGATGTGGTGACCTCTGGGGAGAAGGAGAAGACAACCTTAAAGATGGGAGAGCAGAGACTATGGAGTATATTCAGAAGAACTGAGGGGCCTTGGGTATTAGGAACTGGTATGAAGGACGTGTAAGGTGATTCAAAGCTCGAAGAATTGGGACATTAGATTTGCATTTTGCTGAGGCATTTCAAACTGTTGTGTTTACAGGAACACAGAAACATGAACAAAATTCTCCGAGGAACAGAGATGATATAGGCAGTCTCCATATAGAAGGGTACAAATGCCAGTAAACACTTGATAATATGTGCAATGCTTAACTGAAGGCAATGTAATACAATAGAAGAACGACAGACAAAGATAATCTGTGGAATAATATCTTAATACCAGTATTTTACCATCTCCTGAGAGAGCAGAAGCTAATTGAAGAAGTTAAATAAGAACAAGTTGAAATAATCAAAGTCCTAAAAGCGTGTGACATCAGACAGTGTTAAAAATTTTAATATCCTAGCAGTATTTCTTATTTGGCAATGTAAGGGATGAACACTATTATTAACAGAGGCTTTTTATCACAAAACTAGGTCTATTAAGACCATCAGCATTCTTGGTCGTATTGGATCAGATTGCTGCCAAAAAGAAAGCTTTAAAGTTGGGGCAGATTTTAATAAATTCAAGCCAATTTTTAACATTTTTGTATTAAAAAGCATTAATTATTAACAACTTCTGTGACATCCACATTTGCATTTTTGCTGAACCATCGAGCTAAATGTTATGAACATTGAACAGCAATAATTCACATTTTTAAAGCCTTAACATTTGATGCTAAAAAAGTCACAAAATGATCAGAGATGACAACTCTTGAACCCAGTACTTTATGCAGCCTGATACTAATGAACAGGGAAAAAAGCAAAAAAAAAAAGGGAAAAAAAAAAAAAAAAAAAAAAAAAAAAAGCATGCCAGTTACCTATCTGAGATGTGTTATAAAGATCTTGTGATCTGAAGTCATACAAGATAATGACAGGTGTAATAGAAAACAATGCTAAAAGCAATCTATTACAGATCCTTTGGCAGACCTCCTTCATGTGGAAGGTTACTAATGGGACTGAAGTCAAAGAGACATTTCCTATCCTACTGTGCTCATTGTAAGATGACTGCCACAGACTTACCACTGGAGCTGTTCTAACTTGACCCTCATGTAAAAATAGAGTATTTTAATAATGTCACAGCAAGCTTTCCAGATCCTTTTAAGAACAGTGTCTCTCTTTTCATGAGGTGACTCTTTCTGAAGAACATCATCAAGCACGCTCAGTTTTGAGACTTTGTGTTCATTAATAGGTTCCACCTTGGCTTCTGTAGAATATGAATCACTGACCTGTTCACAGGCAGGGAATTTTCTTTAAGTCAGATGGACAATGATTTTACTTCATCAAATAAAAAGGCTCTACCTTACACTGAAGAAGCTAGAATAATGAAACATCCCTTCCCAGTAGTTTGTAAGGAGATCTTGTATTGTTAAAATTGAATACATGGAGACAGAGCTATATAATTTGTGGGCAGAAGCTGAAGAAAACTAAAATATAATTTATGCTACCTCAGGATTGAAAGTGGAAAGAGTTTTTTAGGTAAAATAGACTGAGTCAGAGTTCCTTCTCACAGAGGTTGAAGAAAATAAGTTCCCCCTCTGGGAATAACAAAATGTAAATATATTGAAGAATATATTTAAGCATAAACCATTAAGAATTATTATTTGGCCTAGGAAGTATGTAAAAAATTCTTCATGAAAGAGATACCAGGAAAAATTTCATCATTATAACACCACATGAGATGTATATTGGAAAACAAAGTAAGTCTCAAATTTCCCTAGCTGCTACTACATTTTCTCAGGACAACGGCATGGTAAAAAGATGAGGGCAAAGGCTGACATCTTCAACACCAAGGAAGTGCTTGTTACATATTTTTAATATTTTTATTGGAGTTGATCAAAAGACAAAAAGTAATTCAAGACTTTAAAAGCTATTTTAATTTCATATTGGAACAAATATATATTTAAACAGAATTGGGACAAATTTCTGTTTTTAAACAGAGTGATGGAGAGATGTTTCTTGCTTTCTTGGTAGCCAGGTGATTACCCAGTAAGAGAGAAATATCCATTAATCAGTCACCAGACCTTTAATACAGGCTCATATGTTTCTTGAAACAGTAATTACAAACCACAACCACTGCTGGTTGCTGCAAACATTCTCTGCTTTGGGCATACATGTTAATTACATATTATATGATACACATTAATTTATGCAGCTAACTTCTGTAATTTAGTCTTGCAGTTCATAGCTCTTCCTTCACTTTTTCTTTACCCTGAAATCAAGTATATGTCATTATATTAGTTTGTGTTTCAGGAGCTAAGGGAGCTTGTTACAGGAACGTAACTGAAGGTAATTGAAAATAAGGCGTTCTAAAGGAAAGATTATGTATGAGTTTTTCCTCATTTACTAGTTCCCAATGTACTAGTCACCCTGTGCTAGAGGAGACACTTGAAAGCCAACTGGTTTTCTACCTGTTGTGTCCTTTTTCCGTTTCTGCTTATATATAATGCAGTGGGAAAACAATTTTTCTTTTCCTTTTTTCTGTACAAGCAGCACTAACTCAGTGGAACTCAGAGATTACATTAGGAGCAGAACATGATCAGTAAAGTAATTTAAAACTATTTGCAGGGAGAGGAAAGTTCTAGTTACAGTGCACAGTCTCTTAGACAACAAATTACTAAACTACAATAAGACTGAATGAAATTTGAGATCAGAGACAGTCTGCATTAGTTGATTCTTCAGCCAAAGCAGAAACAAACAATGACCTACATGCAACATACATAAAATGTTTTGGTTCCTTTTCAGAGAAAATTAATTGGACAATTTAAGTATAGTTAATTGAGACTTGATGTCCAATTAATTTCATGTGAAACTATACAGGATGCAGTAGTCTGCTGGCTCCTGCATGAAAGTCAAATTTTGTTGTATTTAGAGAGATGTAATAAAAAAACCTACAGAATGGAAAACATTGTTTAATGTACAAGATGTAATCAGGAAGGAAAAGGTGAACCAATAAATCAGAACTTCAGGGACTGATCTAAATTGCTGAAGATCCTTGAATATCCTTTGCTCTAATGTCACTTGAGCATATGCTATATCTCAAGAGAGATGCTCACAGCTGATAGGAACAGGTCAAAGCATGTAAAAACCATTTGTCAAAACTGCAAAGAATAGCACATCTGATTCTCATTCAGTGTGGTACTATTTATGTGTGAAAAATAAAATTCTCCTTTTAAAATGGGGACTTAAACTATTTTTTCAAATTTCTTCAGAAATTTCAGATGGTCTTACTTTTATAAGGATATGCTCGCCCAGTAAATTCCTTGTCCCGTTTGCTGCCTCTGGGCACACTCTTCCCTCCTTGGGTTTACAGTACTGGAAAATTATAAGATACTCAGGAAATACCTAATTAAAGAACGTCAAATCCATGGAGATGGATGCTTTGGCTTCATTATATAGAGACTCTCATTGCATATACAAACACTATCAAAATCTGGAGTTATGTTTCTGTTTATTAGAGGTAACATTAATATGCAGTAAAACAAATCAGAGTTCTCTATCCATGATGAAGGAGAACGGGGATCTTAAACTTCCCATTTTCACTGTCCACATAGCCTCATTTGCACAAATATAATGGCTTTACAGCACAACAGAAAGATGGAAGATCATATACCCAAACACAGTCCGAGCCTACCTCTTAGATTTTAAAAAATAAAGTTAAGCTATAATAGCAAGCCCTCCTCCTGTGACATCTGTACTCTTTCCTGTGGGAAAAACACAAGCAGTGCACGTTTATAAATGAGTTTTGCTGAATTTTGAGGATGGAGAGAATTGGATGAAAGGAACTGTCTTTCTTAACAAAGACTACACAGTTCATGGGAAATTAAAAACATTTCTTCAGTAAGCTCCTGGATTTTCCTTGACTTGAAGTTTACATCCTTTCCTATCTCACTTCAAGGAGACATCTGAAGATTTACTAATTAAAACTGAATTCTCAGATTACTATTTTACTTGTAAACATATTTTCTGTAAATGAAGTGGATCAAAGAATACCACTTACCTATTCTGTTGCATCTCCATGGATGGAAAAAAGGTCTTTATTCTGATCAGGTAAGTAGCCTCCCAATACAATATAGAAACTTTCTCATTTTCATTGATTTACTGTGGTAAGGACTTCCCTTCTTCTGTTTTCTTGGCATTTCTCCAGATGTTTCCCTTATCCTTTTGAACCTCGAGGTCTGGAGAAAAGACTGTCAGGGATCTATGTGAACATAGAACAGCATGAACCGTTTTAGCAACTTCCTCCTTTTTCTCCTAGCCCCAATAAAAATTTAAGTTAAAATAAAACAATTCAACAGCATTTCTCTCCAGCAGAGTTTGGGTCCTGTTTCCTTCCTAGTTTTATATCAAACTTACAGGTCCTGCAGGGAAGAAGGTAAACAGAAAGTACAGCAAACAGATGCAGCGGCTACACCAGTCTAACAGCGCAAAGACATGAACCAAACCTGTGTAGCAGTGAAGACAGAATTTTTCAACTTGTTACCCCAGTGATCAAGTAATAACATACTGCAGCTTGGTCCTGTGACTGACAGTTGAGAAAACGAGCTCCCCAGCTGCATGAAACACTGTTAAGGAGCTATGTACCATGGTACATAGAGACTTCAGCCCACTAGAAGTCTTTGAATGCCATACCAAGTGAAAGAGAGATTTTACCTTTGAAAGATTCAGCTTTGTTTTGTTTTGTTTTGGGATTCTTTTATTATTTATTTATGTATAAATGCACAGTTCTACCAAGCAAATACAGTACACCTTAAAATGGAGGGTATTAACAGGATAGCACCCCTAAAGGGAAATACTATTTTCACATAGAAGCAGTAGGTATCGCTAATAACCTACTCTCTCTCTATATTTATAACATATAGGGCTCTCTTTATATCAGTGCAAGAGAAGTAGAGCAAGTTAAAACAACCTTACAAGTTGAATGATGTCATGAGTGTCTCAAAACATTTTAAAAGCAATGAAACAATAGTAAAAAAGCTTCAGTTTGAAAACAACTAGGGAAAAAATGCGTATAAAGTATAAAGCTGGTGAAATGTCTGCAAACAATTCCATTTCCTCATGTTTACCTGAGTTCTGCTTTTGTTTACACTGTTAACTGTCCTTGAGGAGTTCACAATGAGTGTTGAGCCTGTGAGCTTGCCTGGGTGCCTACAGCTTTTCTCTTCCCTGACAGGGTGAACAGAGTTGCTGCACCTGATACTGGAACCTAATGGGCAGCCCAGCTCCTACTGACAGGATTCAGGACAGAGAGGGTAAGAGTAAATTAAGAATTTCTCAGATTTCCTTTCTGAGCCAAGACATTTGCAGAGAAGTACAGAACATGCAGATGTGATGGGGGGGGGGGGGGGGGGGGGGGGTNGGGGGGGGGGGGTGGTGGTGTGTGCAGTTAGGATTTTGTTGAACAGCTGTGTTGCCTGTGTCTTGCATCTCCTCATTTTCAGAAAATTTTGTTGTGGTTTTTTTTTTTTTTTATTACTGAATTAAGCTGTATCCCACATTATGAGGGAAAACACAGAGAAAGGAAACAGAACCTCCAGTCAGCTAGACTAAATGACAGATTTCTCCGTGTGGTTACTCATAGCAATATTTGGATGCAAGAAATGGAACGAATGCTTGGAAGAATACATATTTGCCTCTATAGTAATTCACAACAGCAACAACAAAGTTGAGAGGCGTGTCTTGGCATTGAACTAATCATCTGAAATCTCATTAACTTCATATAACGCTCAGAAAAAAGATTTTACTACTAATGATTTTTCAGGATCATCATCATTATAGTTAGTTTGGTCCTGTACCCAAGACAATAAAATAATCAATGTAGTCACTTCACAGAAAGTTGGCCTCTAGTGGCTGCAAGATGAAAGTACTGAGCCAGTACACTCAGAGAAGCCCATGCCTTGACTATATTCAGGTAACATTTATTTCCTAGTCAATAAACTCACCAAGCTCTTATCTTTGTTATCATTTCAGCACATTGTCCATAAACAATTACTGATCTGAACACAGCTTTTGCATTGAAAGAAGCCAATCGGCTGAACCACAGATTGCAGAAAATTCATGACATCCCCCTCACTCAGGAAATCAGAGAAATTAACTGGGGATACCTCACATTAGCTTTTTATTTAATATCAACCAGTAACATTCAATGGAAATTCACATAAGTTGAGATTCCAGTCTTTATTTTCTAAGAAGCAGAACTAGTTTCTCACCTTTTTTTTTTTTCTTGGCTTACTGTTAAAGCCTTTTATATCGCTACCTGTTCTCATCTTTCAGTTATTGGAAAATTAAGAACATACCTGACAGTGGGAACAGCCTTGGGAGCAGTAGGGCTTCATTAAATACCTTGCCATTTTCTATATTATAAGAAGTTGCAGAGTAGTAAGGTATAGTAAGAATAGTTCAGTTATGCTTTACAGACCCTATCATTAGATATTGAGGTAGTTTTCCTGAACATCAAAAAGTTCAAAAGAAATCAGAAAATCTGTCCTCTTGGCCTTCATAACATTAGAAATAAAATCTCAGCTCTGCATTCACTTTTGAATGTTCCTGTTTATCTATTCTGTTACTTCCATGCTCAAAGCAAGTTTTCTTTTCAGGTGTATAGCCTACACTCCTTATCATCGTGCTTGATTTCTTCTGCCAACTTGCTACATACCTTGGTGTCCTAAAGCAAGAGCATGTTGTCCTAGTGGCCAGAAGCCTCCCTTGATCCTTTTTATCTACATTCTTTTCTAAAAATACCTTTAAAATAGATTAAAGTTTCATAAGAAGGATCTTTGTAGTTAAAGATCAGACCTTAGAAACTAAATCGAAGTTTTAATAAACCAGGAGAAATCACGTGTCTAAGCTGATTTGCAGAAGGGGTACCTGAGGGTATCTAAAAAAACATGGATCAAGTTTACTGATATCTTTCCCTTCTTCACCCAATACTATTGAAATAGTTCTTGAAATGAATGTTCTAACTCACAGGTAGAAATGCATAGACTGCAAAAGTAGGTGCAAAAAATGCACAACAAATTATGAGAAAAATAGATCTGGAAATATAAATCTAATCTGGAAATATCTAAAATTAATCTGAAGCTTCAGAAATTGTTACCTTAATACTTGTAAAGTAACAGATTTCTCAGCAGTTGCCTAGTAACCCTACCATATTAGAATCTAGGGACTATTATGTCACACTTCAGCTTTACAGGTTTTAATGCACCTAATAATATAGACCAGTAATACATCAATGTGGATAAGGTATACACTATGAAATTCTGCCATGGCAGTATATTTTTGTGCAAAAATGTGCCACATTCTTTACTATGCATGGAATTGATTTAAAGTGATTAAATCCTTTCAAATATACTATATGTGTCCACTAGGAAATTATTTCTCTAGTATTTCCTAACTTCAGAAGGCATTTATGAATGCATTTTCAAACTCTGGTTGCTATGAATGCACCTTCAAACTCTGATTACTATTAATGCTCATAGTTCTACAACTGCATTCTAAAAGCCTGAGAAGACAGGAAAAACTGACTGTCAAAGAGTTAAAAACTGAAAATATTGGGTGGAAGGAGTGACAGGGAACACAGCAAAGATGTTTTCACATCTACCATGAAATTACCACAGAATTTACAGTTTACAAATGTTCTACCATATACTGGAAGAAATTATTTTGTACTTGAGGTTTTTTCTGCAGTTTTATTGAAAGTGAAAAGCAATTGATAGTGAAATACATGAAGTTGCTGTAGCAGTGATTGAGAAAATCATTTTAATCATAAAGTCTATGCACTAGGGAAAACATGAAAAAGTACTTCAAAAATAGTTCATTGATTGATTTCCTTTTTAGACATGAATGCAAAGGAAATATTAGATATCACTGTTATAACATGCTCTGCAAAACTTTATCAGTCTAATACATGCCCATTTAGCTTACAACACCAAGGAAGGCAAGAAACAGTTCCATCCAATTTTAGTTTCCTTTTAAATATAGATGGAAGGTGTATTAAGCATACAGAGATATTGTCTGGGCAGCTGGGCATCAGGTTAGGAAATCTAAAGCCCTGATACAGTTAAATCTGGCCAGGGATGTCAGGGGCAACGAGAAACCCTTCCATAGGTATATCAGGGACAAAAAGAAAACTAGGGAAAATGTGGGCCCACTCAGGAGGGAAACAGGAGATCTGGTCACTCAGGACATGGAGAAGGAGGAGGTACGTAAACGATTTTTTTGCCTCAGTCTTCACTGGTAAAGGGCCTAACCACACTGCCTAAGTTGAAGAAAGTAAAGACAGGGACTGGGGGAAAGAGGTACCACCCACTGTAGGAGAAGACTGGGTTCAAGACCAGCTGAGGAACCTGAAGGTGTACAAGTTCATGGGACCTGAAGATAAGATTCATTTGTGGGTCCTGAGGGAACTGGAGGATAAAGTTTCTGAGCCACTATCCATCATATTTGAGAAGTGGTGGCAGTCTGGTGAAGTTTCCACTGACTGGAAAAGGGGAAACAGAACCCCCATTTTAAAAAAGGGTAAAAAAGGAAGACCCAAAGAACAACGGGCCAGTCAGTCTCACCTCTGTTCCCAGCAAGATCGTGGAGCAGATCCTGCCAGAAACTCTGCTTAGGCACATGGAAAATAAGGTGATCAGTGGCAGTGAACATGGCTTCCCTAAGGGCAAATTGTGCCTGACAAACAACGGGGTTACACGTTGATGGATAAGGGGAGAGCAACAGATATCATCTAAGTGGACTCATGCAAGGCATTTGACACTGTTCTGCATGACATGCTGGTCTCTAAATTAGAGAGACATGGATTTGACAGATGGACCACTCAGTGGATAAGGAACTGGCTGGGTGGCCACAGTCAAGCAGTTGCAGTCAAACGCTATGTGTCCAAGCGCTGAGCAGTGATGAGTGGTGTTCCTCAGGGGTCGGTACTGGGACTGGCACTGTTTAACATCTTTGTTGGTGACATGGACAGTGGGATTGAGAGCACCCTCAGCAAGTTTGCAGATGACACCAAACTGTGTGGAGTGGTCAACACGCTGGAGGGAAGGGGTGTCATCCAGGGAAGGGGTGTCATCCAGAGGGTCCTGGAGAGGTCTGAGAGGTGGGCCTGAGCAAACCTCATGAAGTTCAGCAAGACCAAGCACAAGGTCCTGCATGTGGGTCGGGGCAATCCCATGCACAAATACAGGCTGGGCAGAGAAGAGCAGCCCTGAGGAGAGGGACTTGGGGATGTTGGTGGATGAGAAGCTCAACATGAGCCAGCAATATGCAGAAGGCTAATTGTATCCTCGGCCGCATCAAAAGAAGCATGGCCAGCAGGTCAAGAGAGGTGATTCTTCCACTCTGCTATGCTCTCATGACATCCCCTAGCATCTGGTGCAGTACTGCATCCAGCTCTGGAGCCCCCAACAAGAGAAGGACATGGACCTGTTGGAGCGTGTCCAGAGGAGGGCCACAAAGATGATCAGAGTCTTAGAGCACCTCTGCTATGAGGACAGGGTGAGACAGTTGAGGTTGTTCAGCCTGGAGAAGAGAAGGCTCCGGGGAGACCTTGTAGCAGCCTTCCAGTCCTTATAGGAAGCCTACAGGAAAGCTGGAGAGGGACTTTTTATAAGGGCATGTGGTGATAGAATGAGTGGTAGTGGCTTCAAACTGGAAGAGGGGAGATTTAGAATAAATATTAGGAAGAAATTCTTCACTTTGAGGGTGGTGAGGCACTGGAACAGATTGCCCAGGGAGGTTGTGGAGGGCCCATCCCTGGGGCTGTTCAAGGCCAGATTAGATGGGGCTTTGAGTAACCTGGTCTAGTGGGAGGTGTCCCTGCCCATGGCAGGGGGGTTGGAACTAGATGATCTTTAAGGTCCTGGCCAACCTAAACCATTCTATGATTCTATGGTATTTGTATTCATTTCTGATGAAGGCATAGCACCCCAAATATTAAACTTCCCTTCTACAAAAAGAGAAATATCTGTACAACACAAAAGAATATGAATCAACCTATAATTTAAGTTCAATAAGATCAAGTTTATGATAATGACACCCTTTAAAAAGATCTGGTAAGCAAGTTCCACTATAGAGCCCCAAGAGTTTACACTTTTGTCCACATGGACTGGTGCAGACAGTTGTGCATTTATTTTGCTGTACTCCCAAGCAAGCTACATGTGAGCTACACGCTATAGATTTATACTGCAATACTCAGAGACTCTTCTTCAGTGACTCTCAGTGTAACAGATCATATATTCCTTACCTTGGCGTATACAAAAATATGCATTTACTTGTATGAAGCAAGTCTATAATTATCACCTCCATTCCATCGTTTGTTTAATATATTAGGAGAAGAGAAGCAAAATATTAGACACCCAGTTGAGCTTCACACTGATCCCCACAGATCGGAAATGCAAATATCTTGAGTCCACCGTCTTTTGACACCATCTCCCACAGCATCCTCATAGGCAAGCTTAGGAAGCGTGGGTTAGATGAAAGGACAGTGGGGTGGATTGTAAACTGATTATCAGGTGGGTCTCAGAGGGTTGTGATCAGTGGGGCAGAGTCTAGTTGGAGACCTGTAACAGTGGTGTTCCTCAGGGGTCAGTACTGGGTCCAGTCCTGTTCAATGTATTTATCAATGACCTGGGTGAAGGCATAGAGTGTACCATCAGCAAGTTTGCTGATGACACAAAGCTGGGAGGGGTGGCTGACACACCGGAAAGCCAAGCTGCCATTCAGTGCGACCTGGACAGGCTGGAGAGTTGGACAGGGAAAAACATTATGAAATTAAACACAGGCAAGTGTAGGGTCCTGCACCTGGGGAGGAATAACCCCATGCAGCAGTACAGGTTAGGGGCTGACCTGCTGGAAAGCAGCTGTGCAGAGAGGGACCTGGGAGTCCTGGTGGACAACAGGATGACCATGAGCCAGCAGTGTGCCCTTGTGGCCAAGAAGGCCAACGGCATCCTGGGGTGCATCAAGAGGAGTGTGGCAAGCAGGTCGAGGGAGGTCATCCTCCCCCTCTACTCTGCCCTGGTGAGGCCACAACTCGAGTCCTGTGTCCAGGTCTGGGCTCCCCAGTTTAAGAACAACGGGGAACAGCTGGAGAGGGTACAGCAAAGGGTTACAAAGATGATTAGGGGCCTGGAGCATCTTTCTTATGAGAAAAGGCTGAGGGAGTTGGGTCTTTTTAGTCTAGAGAAGGCTGAGGGGGGATCTCATCAAGGCTTATAAATACTTAAAGGGAGGGTGCCAGGAGGAGGGGACCATTCTTTTTTCAGTGGTACCCAGTGACAGGACAAGGGGCAATGGGTATAAACTCAAATATAGGAAGTTCCATTTGAACATGAAGAGGAACTTCTTTGCTTTGAGAGTGGCAGAGCACTGGAACAGGCTGCCCAGAGAGGTGGTGGAGTCTCTGAGTCTGGAGACGTTCCAAACCTGCCTGGACGCCATCCTGTGCAACCTGCTGTAGGTGGATCTGCTCTGGCAGGGGGTTGGACTAGATGCTCTCCAGAGGTCCCTTCCAACCCTCAACATTCTGTGATTCTGTGATTCCGTGATTCCATTGCCTGGCAGACATGACCAAAAGAAAAATCTTATAAAGTGACAGACTGGATAGAGAGAGGTAATCCACAGACAATATGGAGAGAGCAGGGCAATCTGAAGGTGAATGGAGGAAGAGGATAGAATTTTTCCACAGCTTTTAACTGTGTATCTTATATGAATCTACATTAGATTTACTACTTTCTGTGATTCTCCAATAAGTATGTTAGGTTAAATGCATGCTCAAGTGTTTAGCTGCTTGGGACCCTGCAATGATTCATGCTGCTTTGTGCAAAAAATGGAAGACACCAGAGAGCCAGATCCGGTCCATAACTTACACTGATAGCAATCATCAATTGAGTAGGAAAAAGACGTATCAGTAAAAACACAAAGAAAAGCCTCACTTGAGAACCTCCTTCATTTCTCAGAACTTCACTGTGTTTTGATCAAAAAGCCATCAGCAATGCAATCTGCTGTTTACACAGGAAAAAGAAAATAGCAAATGAAATGCATATATATACATGGAAACAGCTGTGCTAAGAAGCCACTTGAAAAATAACCATGCAATAATGTTAGAAAGAAATACCTGGTTGGTGCCTAGCAGATTCTTAGTAATAAGAAAGGACATAATGAAATGATGTTAGAAAACAGATGTAAGGATTTCATTTTTTGCCATGGTGTTTTTGTATATTTTGCTAGATTTCTATTAACCTTTCTCATTTAAAAAGAAAAAAAAAAGATGAGTAATGATTAACTTTTCCTATGATAACACAACTGTAACCGTTAGAATAGTAACATATTGTAACAATACTAAATAAAAACCAATGAATTGTACTAAATTAATTTTAAATATTTAA
>VZSF01009945.1:1003563-1053297 GCA_013398295.1 Chionis minor | reverse complement strand
ATAATTACTGGAAGCTCAAATAAAATAAGGACTGGCTTAATTAATGGTGGGGGGGAATTCAGTTAAAAAAAAAATCACTATTGTTTCTCTCCAGACTTTTCAATCTGCAAGAGATACCTAAAAATCTATTGACATAAAAATAACACCAAAAGCATACCAAATAATTAGAGGAAACAAACATGTTAGTAAAATGTTAGTTATTTTTAACTATTTTAACTATTTTTAATGTTTATACGGTTTTTTTTAAATCAACTTGTTTATTTTGTCACAAAAACAGTTTGCATAAAATATACATATGCTGAATATTTTTCATATACAAATTTAAAAACAAAACCTACAAGATCTTAGTCGAAAGACACTTTAGTTAGTACCTTTGACACCATCCCACAAAAAGCAGCAGATGTGAATTAGGTCTTTTTTATTCATAAATTTGTTCCTTTCATCTTATTGCTGTATAAATTTTATTATTACTTCTCACAAAAGAATATTTTGCATTTTCTGAAACAAACTCAGTGATGTCCAAGTTCAAAACACTTAGCATATACTCTGAAATCTAGTTTATATGTGTGTACATAACCATATAGTATCAGCAATTGCCATTTAAATGCAACCTGAAAGTGCTCTATAGTGATACAGACAAACACACCAGAATTTTGCTTTGAAAAATGTTTTTTTAGTCTTTCAACTTCATGCTTTTACTTCCAAATAAGCCATTTCCCTTCCTGTTAGCGTGCAAACTGGCCTGTAAATTGCATTCTTCGTCTCCCTCCAGGTGGCAGCACAAAATAGTCCTAAAGGAGTGAAATAAAAGCCCCAGAGCGAGGTCTGCAAGCGCTTGAGAGGAAAACTGTGATTTTCGGAGACTCCTGACTCCCGGAGGACTCCATCCTTCTAGGCAGCTGACACCAACCAACTGCAGCAGCCACTTTTGTCACGTAACAAACTGATTACTTCAGCCACTGCATCAGGGACTAAAGACAACTCTTTGCCTTGTAAAGCTACACATGACAGGGCAAAAGCAAGTGTGCAGGAGATACGTGTCCCAGGGAGAGGCAGGTCCCCAGCGTGGTGCTGGAGATCCACAGCTCACACTGCCTTCCGCCAGGGGGGCTTGCAGGCACAGGAGGTTTCCGCCTCCGCACCTCTGGGTCTGTTTTTGGCATCACAGTGGGTGCTGGCAGAGACAGCCTCCAGCCCCAGCTGCTCTAACATTACCTGTGGAAGGGGTAGTACTTCGGTAGGACCTTACACTGTGTTACTCCTAGGAAACCCAGCTAAGCTTTATGCCGGATGGTGCCTTACCCACACAAAGCACCAAGCCTGCTGATTGCAGAGGTTGACACATTTATCTAAAGCACTTGAAATTGTCTGGGTTTTTTTTTTGGTTTTTTTTTTTTTCCTTTCTGCCCTGTTTTCTAAGACAGGTTCTTGGCTGTTTCTACAATTCCACAAGCTAAATTAAAAAACACGGCCATATTGCAAATGCAAAGCTTGAAGCCCAAATCACTTGTCCCCCAGCTCTCAGGTTGCTGGTGCCACGAGTAGCTCCATCAGCACTGGCTCCCCACATCACAGTCATGGGCCCAAGCAAACATGCCCTCAAACAGTAGTCAGGAGATGCCATTAAAACATCTCATTCTCCATATGAGCGACTACAAAAAGCACTCTCCACAAAGATAAGGCAGGTCAGCTGACTAGAAGCAACCCCTCCAGCTTTACAGTAAGGAGAAATGCAGAAGCAAGCTTCAAGTGGAGAGATTCCCTTCCAGCTCCTGTGACGGCCTCCGTGCCACAGCAAGAAGAGTTTGGGCACAGTTTCCACGCACAAGAGCACTTGTAAGCATCAAAGAGGTAACGTTCGGTCTTCTCTAGCACAGCCCTACTGATAATTCAGCACACAAAGGACATTACTTGGGACACACGTGTCCTACATACAAGAGCAAGGCTCCTCCTCAACCTTTCTGAACATTTGAGAGCCCAGCCAAACTACAAGCCTACTGGGAAGTGACAAAACATTCATATGCACTCAGGTCAAGAGCCCACAAAGAAGCGGCCAAGGAAGAAGAGACTACGAAGGAAAAAGTCACTTTTAAGGCAGAAAACACAACCGCCTGGCGTTCAGAGGCAAAGCACTGAGTGCTATGTGGAAACAGCTGCTGAATGATGAGCAAGAGGTGAGATTCCCTGAAAAGCAGGGCAATCTAAGAGCAAAGCAAAAAACCCGCTATCTTTAATAAGAAAGGGAAATTACAAAAAGAACAAAAACAACAACAAGAAATGCCACTGGACTAAATCACAGTGATTTCTGCAGTCCTACAGACAAAACAGCAAAAGCCTGACATCATTCACAACCTGTCCCTCAGTTACTTTCTCTCTTTAAAACCGCCTAAAGATGATGACATTTCTCATCTCCTTCTCCCCAGATTTTGAGTTCAAAGGCACAGCACCCTTCCTGAGCAACAGGAACAACAGACATCACACGACTGAAAAACAGGTATGCCACTACCAAGTCGCGTGCACCCCTGCTTCTCACCTCCCCATTTCTTCCCTGCCAGCTCAAACAAGTGTGTTGATTCCCATTTCACCCCCAGCTACAGCCATCTGAACTACGGCAAATTATTACCAAGTGCTTAGAAACTTGTACTGTCACGTGTGGGTTTTGTTAATGATGGTCAAACAAAAGGAAAGTTATGCTAAAATTCCTGTCATGTGATGAACGAGCAGCTTCCCATCGTTTTAGTTGCTTTTGTTTAATCACAGACTTTGGCAATACCTCCTCACAATACTCCTCTGACTTTCCAGAACCCTACGTGCAAACCGAATTCAAAAAAAGCACATCCCGTCGGCAGCAGGCAGGCCTCCCTCTGAAACCCAAAACCGCGCAAAACAAATGATCCCATTCCCAAGCGTCAGCCTGCCTGACTCAGTCATTCCATGCTGTATTTTTCAACATAAGCTGTGAACTGAAGTGTTCTCCAGCCTTCTGTTATTACTTAATGAGATGCTATTTATACAAAACATTTGTTTATTATTTCAGAGGATATTTGCACTGAACACCTGATTCTCCTTGTGTTTGCATCTAATATATCAGGAGCCCTGCCATCTCTGCTTCTCTTTTCAATTACATGAATCCGTATTATTCATGTATGGAGTTGGGTATTTTTTTAAGCAAAAAAAAAAAAAAAGGAACTTGGGGTAGGAGTGGAACATCCCTCCCCAAGAAAATTAAAGACAGCAAAATGCTAAACACCAAACATTTCAGCTGAACAACAGGAGAAATGTGTATACACAAACTCAGCACTGTCATCAGCCGTGGCAAATGAATCTTTTAATGTGTCACGCAGCCAAGCTTAGAGCCCGATCAAAGACTGCATGTTCCAGAGGCGTTGAATAATTCATCTGCGCTTGCACAAGGTCTGTCCTGCGCTTCTTATGTGCACAGTTTATTACTGACCAGGAGCTGGTGGTGTGTAATAGATGCAGGATCCACATCCATCCTCCTCAGGTATACATGAGTCATCCAATTGAAGAATTATTATTAATCTCACAGATAATCTTATCAAGGGAGAAATAAGATGTGCTGTAGGAAAATACATTTGAAAATACCAGGTGACTGAGAAGCCCAAGTTCCACTGATATCAATTTGATAAGACTTAGACTAAGATACTTTCAGGAGCAGGATTTAAACTGTGCCTGCTGTCCACGTGCATCAGGGGAGCCACAGGAGCTGGTCAGCAGCAGGGAAGACCTCCTCCCTTCTGCTGGCCACAGGCCTTTAGACCAGCTTGACTCTGCTGCCAAACCATACCCTCTAACGAAGTTAACCGGGGGGAAACCCTTGTCGACAGCAGTCCACCTGCCTGGGGTGCTCCAGTTTCCAAAACAAACAACGTGGTTTGGCTCATGTAAATACAAGGTTAAGAAGCTGGCTAAACAGTCAAAGTGAGCGAACCAAAAAAATCCTAACCAAAAAAACCCCTTAGCCACAAATCCTTTCCGAGAACACTGCTTGAGGCTGCTGCTTACTATTTCTCATGTGCTCACCAGCGTGTGCCTTGTGACTCAGATGCAAAAAGCCAGGAAATTAATCACACCCCTCTCAAAGCTAACGATCTTTCACATGTGTACCTTCAGATCTTCTCCACCCACCCATCCTCTCAGGTTTGGAGGAGCCAAAATGCCACCAAGCTATCACAGTGGTCTCCAAATTCTTTCTCGACACCCTTTCACAAAAGCAACAGCCTAATTAAGATCACTGCCCCAGTAATTCTGGTCTTGCTCCTTTTTTTTTTCCCCTGCTATGCCCACCTCCCATTAGTTGTCCCACTTCCATAACTATGGGCTTTAGGGCAAGCCACCATATTGCAACCATCACAATGGTTTTAAGACTCCAGGCTTTGCTTTGCTGACTTTATCAGTCTTCATTGCTCAGACGACAAACATGAGCCAGCAAAGATGCAATATCTCGGCCACTTGCAGACCACTCTGTCACTTCCGATATTTCATACCTGGCATAGGTTTATTCAGAAAGCATTCCCACAGGTTTTATCCAAGGTCACACAAAGTAAGGGAAAATTAAACTCTTGAATGCTGCTGGGAAACCCCACAACAATGGAAGTGGGGTTGCCCAGATACTGCATCCACAGACTCATGTACCTTTCCAATACTTGCTAATTTTCTAGGATTTGTAAGGCATTGGGTGCTACTCCAGTTGGAGACATCTTCCCACTTGACTATGAGTGTAAACTCTAAATCAGCAGAGTGACACCTTCCTGCAGGAGACAACAGTTTCAGAGACAGGATGGGGTTCGGAAAGATGTAGTGTTTCTGTCTCTTGCAGGGCTGTTTCACCTCATTTATTTCCATATTATGTCCAAATTAATGAAGTTTGTAGGCTTACAGCACCAGGCAAGAAAAATGAGATCACCTGAACTGGGGCATAAAACAATGTGCCTGTATGAACCTAGTTCAAGTAACACGCCTTACTTTGGCGATTTCTGGGTTTGGGGGTGAAATAATATCTTACTGGAAAATGAGCTAAAATATATTTGTGTAACATTTTGCCCTATTTTCTGATTTCTTCCTGAAGTGTCTAAGTTATTCAACTGCAAAGCATTTCTCTGTGTTTAAGCAGATAACTTCTAAGCACAAATCATTATACTGTTATACTACTGTAAAATACATAGACATTCATATGCAATTAAAGATAAGCCAGGCCAAGAAAAGCAAGTGTTTTCCCCCGTGCTCACTGTATGAAAAGAAAAAAGGCAATGTGGGTTACACCTGTGTGCTGTAGATTGGCTCCAAGCTACACTTACCTTTCCATTACCAATTTCATAGCATTTGTGAATACTCAGCCCTCCTATATCAGGTCCTTATGACTTGAAGGAGGAAATAGTCAACAGGAAGCTAAGTCAGAAGCTAACATTTAATTATGTTATTTAGTTTCATTTAAGATTGATTACTTTCTGGATTTGGTGCTGGGGTTTGCGCCCCCACCCCCTACCCCCCCACCCCCTGTTCCCAGTGTATATTTACTCTGCTAAAATAATTTTAAGTATAACCTACAACAGGTTTTTTTGATTCAAATTAACTCTAGATGATCTCAATAATATGACACATTCACTTCTAATGAAAAACTGAAAATACGCTGCGGCAAGTGTCAGCTCCATGTGTTTTCCCTCTGGTATCTCAGGCAGGCACTCACGGCCCATCCACAAAACATCATTTCACAGAATGTTTGGTTTAAGTGGGCTTACCCTGGGGGAAAAAAAAACCCAAACTCTAATTTTAGAAGTAGAGCACTAAGTTTTTGCAACATATTCGGAGTCTTCTCTCCTTTTAGCCCTAAATGAGGGGCTCTGCTAATGAGACTGCATGGGACCAGATGGAGATCCCAAACCCAGAAGAAAGAAACATGAGCTGATGTTTGTTATTTGTTATTAACAGGGTAGGGCTGAACGCTCTTAGGACACTATGTTGTATTAGGAAGCTATGCAAAACCCTAAAGCAGTCAACAGCCATACACAACTGTGCAGAGGTTATTTTAAGCTATTATGCAGTTATGTGAAAGAGGAAAGACTATTTCAACTTTGCACGTATTTATATTTTACCCTGACATTTCTAAATTCTGTCTTCCCCGAAGCAAGCTTTTCTCCAAAGAGGGACCAAATAGCTTTTTTTCCACCGGCTTTTATGGAAACAGATGAGGAGGATTCTGGTGTGTGCAGCACCTCCAGTGAACTAAAAACATTGTGGAAGACAAAGCCTTGAAGGAAAGACAAGATGAGATACCGAATGAAAAATCTGTGATGAAGATACTGGTGAAAGTTCTTTCTTCCTTTCCCAATTTTTCTCCAAATTTTAGCTGTATCTGCTTCTTAGATGGCTAGCCTAGGAGCAATGAGTTTTCTGGGCAACACATCCAAAATAAAGAGAAAAATATAGCATGGATCTCATCTGAATTGTACTTGGTAGATCTCTGTCCTCTTCCTCAGTCCTACCTTCAAGAAAAGAATTCTTGTGTAAGTTTTTCTATGGTTTGGTACGAGGAAGTAATTCGCCTACCTGTGCACATACAAAACAAACAAGCTATAGAAATACCTAATCCAAGCAGCACAGATTTTGGTAGGAAATGACAATAGGCCCAGACACCAAACATGACTGCATCGCAACTGATAGTTCTCTCACCACTGACCCTAGGAAGCACTATTAGACTTCTTTCCAATGGCTTCCAGAGGAAACATGAGTAATTTTCCACGCAACTCAATAGTTGTTTTGTGTTTTCCCCAAACCTGTAGGTCCTGATGAACTATATGAAGCAGGCGCTGCAAACCACCTCCCAAGTTTAGTAGCATCCCTCCAAGCATCCCGCAGTCTTCCAACTGACAAAAAAAAACCCAAACAAAACTTCATCCCAAAGAAAGGCTGAGAAGTTTCAACGAGTTTAAATTATTCGCATAACCCAATGAGTCCTACATGTAATGTCTCTTCAGAGATGATCCCGCTGAAGGAGCTTACAAAGAGAACAGTGTGCTTATTTGACAATGGCAATGAGCAATATTTAAAACAACTACTTGCTGAAACCCAAATTGTTATCCTGCTTGAGATTCACATCATAGCGACGAGGTGGAACTGCAGCTGGGTATGTAATGAGCAATGCTTGAATCAAAAAAACCTCCTCTTTTAATAAGAATTTTCAGTTAACACTGCTAGACATTTTCTTTCCAACCTAAGAAAGCATCCACCTTTATTTTATGTGAACAAGGCACATTCCTGCATGTAGCTTAACAGCACTATTTTTTCACTGTGAGTCATTACCCAGGCACACCCTGGAAGAAGGAGGATACAATGAGAAGAAGAAGGGGGGAAAAAAAGAAAAAAAAGGCTCTTGTGGCAATGACACAATGCTAACTGTCCCCAAATCAGAAGGGTTGGCCACCCAGGCAACATGGAAAATGTACACCAGAGCCAGCAGCCGCCTGGCCTTTGCAGCAGAGTCACGAAAATGAGGGGCATTTCCTGACAGGGCCCTACTTCAGATCTGCTTAGCTGAGAGCAGTTCAGACTCTCCAGTTTGTCTCTCGTCACAAGTAGATTTCACTTCCCTGAGCCGGACACTTTAGACTCTACACAGTCTTTGCTCAGGAAAATGTTAAAAGATAATTTACAAGGAGAACATTGAGCAGGATTTGCTTTGAGAGTTTTCCAAGTGCAACTAACTATAAAGGGATTTAAAAACTTACACAAAAGTTCAAATACAACACCAAAACAGACGATTTATATTGAAAATAAAGACCAAATTTTTGATCTATGATGCCCTATCTAGAGGGCAGCAGAACCATGGGCTGTGAAAGCCTTCAGATTGCTCACACAGAGCTCAAAATTGTCTTGCTAGACAGAAAATTCTTTTTTTTGTGTGGCAGTTTTGATGCTGGTACATGAAGGGCTTGTTGTCTCCTGCCTCACTTCTATAGTTTTCTTAGGACAGTTTATCTTTTTGCCCTTACCAGGGTCCTGAAAACTTCCTAATTTAAAAAGCAATGAGGTGTGCAGCTGGGAGAAACCAGCCTGTGACCGCTGCCCGACACAAAGACTTCTCAGGCTAACCTTCATCTCCTCCTTCACGCTCTGTTACTGTTTATTACCATTTATTTATGCTCCTTCAGCACGTTCACTTCTAACTACATGTAAAATGTTCCACTAGAATCCAAATAAATTATCCGTATGGCACTGCCCTTGCCCTGTAGCTGGGTAAATCTACCCAAAGGAAGGGAGGCCAGCAATCCTTCCTCCCCAAAGAGCAGCTCTGGTTTAGTAATGCAGTCCTAAAACCACTAGAGGCCCCAATAAAACCATCAAACTTCAGCCTGGGTGACTAACAGCAGTGAAATATGCCTGAACTCCCATAAAAGTTGACATATTCTGGAAAGTACAAGGCTAAGGATGACCACAGTAGAGTGTAACACGTGGATGCAGATGTAAACACTGGCTCAGATACGATCGTGGGAGCTAACGACACCATGCCGATTTGGCTAAGGCAGGCTCAGTGCATCTTCAAGCATCACAAACCTGTCAGGAGGGAAGTAATTTTATATAATAAATTACTGGCTGGACCTTAGAATTTCTTCACAGCACTTATTTACTACATCCCACATCTTCAGCTGCACTGTTTTGTATTGAATTGACATATTTTGATGAGCCTTAAAAGCAAAGTAGCATTTGATCAACTTCTTCAAAACAAATGCAAACTGCCTCGTAGCAAAAAATGCGGTGCTAAACCTTTCCAACTGTAAAATAAGTCAGAGATCTGGCTGATCTACAAGCATCACATTATCACAAAATGCGAGCAATTTGATTAAACAAACAACGTTTTCCCATATGCTGTTTTCACATGCAGCGACATGGGGCTGGGGGAACACCCTTGAGGTTTGCCTGCAACTGTCAGCCCATTCAATCCTTTAATGAATTTAAACTGTAGCAAAAGACAAATGGACTGCAAGCGTTCAAAACATGTAGTAGTACTCCTGGGAGGGAACAAAAGATCTCATTGTATGGCTCCAGTAAGTTCATCTAGGGCTCTGGTAGAGTCTCTCTTTTTCTCCTCTTTGAACAGAAGCTGAATAGAAACAGGAATGAGAATTGGCTCTGCCATCGCCCCAGACTCGCCTCTATGAATACACTGGGGCTGCATGAGAAGTTATTCACTGACAACAACATGGGCTCTCTCTCTCTCACTTGCCAGTCAATAGACATATCTATTAAAGGTCAGATTCATGGCCATCTGGGAGGACCAGCTATGGTGGAAAAAGGCTGGGTCAGATGCAGGGTCAGAACCGCAGATCAAACTGACACTGCAGCCTGACCAGCTGCAAACTTTTTATTCCAGAAAAATAATATTCATGGCTTCCTTTCTCCTTCCAAGATACACGAAGGAGCTCCTGCTGATCTGTAGGTTTGGCTTAGCTCTGATACAGATCAAATAACTACCAGCTCATCTCAAACTTTTATATTTAAGAGAAAGATATGTTTACATTACTTATTATGAGTCTATAAACATGTTAATTTCAAATAAGTTGCATGCTGTATCACTGTGCAGTGTTTGCTTAGCTTTGTACATCACTTGAAAAAAGAAACAGAGGACGCCTTTAAAACTAAGAGCCAATTTCTGCAACACTTGGGTCATCGTTTGCTTAGAGCAATAATACCACTGATGGCTTCCCATAGCCTTCGCTATTTACATACAATTACAGATTTTCTGCTACCTATATCACCAGAATACAAAAGCATGCCTTTTCCCATTGCATTGTCTTAACAGACAAATTCAAAGTTTTCATAAAATATTCCTGAAAATAACCTTTAAAAAAAATGCTATTAAGTGAATGACAAACTTTCCTTAAATTTAACCAGTGTCATCTAAACTGGTCGTACTACCCCTAAATGAGTGTCTACTACCAGCAAGTTTATTGATGGATCACAATTATTTAAATCATAAATTCACCTTCCACCTGACGATGGTTCTTGCAAATTTTAAACCCACAAGATTTTAAAAAGAAAATGTCTATAAAAGCTATGTTTCTGAAGGTGCATATATAGATATGTATTTTATACAGGCAGCTTTCTGTTTAACAGATCACCTTGGCAAAATATTTTAAAAGCACTTCGGAGATTTATTAGAAATAATGGTGCACTATTAAGAATAATTTTGTCACACAGGCCTCCACGACATTTGACAGTGTTACCCCTAAGGGAAAAACCAGAAAGGGGCAGCAACAAGTGCCGTATCTTCCTCCAAGCACTTTGGCAGGATCTCACTTCAGCTGTGAGAGTCTGTAGAAGCAGCTATTGCCGCAACTGAGGCCAAAAAAAAGTGAGATATTAAGAAGAACTAATACTAGTCAGGCGCCAACACTGCAAAAGAGACTGGGGGTAGGGGAGAGCTTCATCAGTATCTCTCTTTTTCCTTTTTATTAACCCCTTTAGTAAAATTATTTGTTTAAAAGCATATTTGGGACATTCAGAAATTCAAGACTAGGGATGTACCCCAGATATCCTCGAAGTATTTTAGACAAGCCTCTTTTAGCACTTACATACAAAATGGCAGGATGAAAGAAGAGTAGCAGGTACTAGAATCAATTGTAACTCCTCCTGCTTAATTTTTGTTGCATCTTCAACACCACCTAAACAGTCCCTTCAATTAATTATTCTTTGACTCAAACTGAAAATCACAAGAATAGATTTGATTTTATTTGATGCAGATTATATGCTCAGTGTCTCTGAAACATTAGATGTATTCACATTTGCTCCTATGTCCTCAACAAACTACAAACACAGAAACTGAAAAATATCACTACTTCATCTCCAGAAGCTTTCTAACCTGGGGCTAAACTGTAGACAGTTTCACTGCATCACCACGAGATGCCTTGGAAGCCTAGGACAAGAACTTTATGCATATCTATACAGATACAGGTTTCTACGGATTTCACATTCTAAAAATGAAACCATGCCTACAATAAACAGCAGCAAATCGTTTCCAACCAAGAGAATAACAAATGGTAGTAAAACATTTTCATCTCAGAGACATTTATTTCTGGCTTGACATTTACTGTTTAATTTTTTATACTTTGCAATCGCTAAAGTATAACATCTCTATCCTTTTCAGGGAGGAAATAGCGACATACACAAAGCCAGCTGGAGTACAACCACTGTTGTTATTTATTTGCTTAAAAAAAAAAAAGTTAAAATACAGGTAAGGCTATGAAAAATAATGCTCAAGTATTGCATTAAAACATACTTAGGCTACAAATGGGATTTTGACTGACCTGTTAAAAATATAGTTTTAAACTTTCTCCCCTGCATGTTTAAGGCTGACAAGTACCAAAACTTTGAATAGAAAACCCATATAAATGTGTCTGTACGTTTTGAACAGGAGCTACGGAGAATGGTAGAGAAGAAACCCTTCAGTTCACTATGGTGGATTTCACCATGCACACACGGGGCAAAGCTTCATCTTCCCACTCAAATACTAAAGCCAAATTAAACTATCATTAAGACAAAGATGAAACTAAGTCCTCCATGTCTTTATCATCTTTTATGAGCATGTCACAGAACACCAGGTCATTTACTGTATTTGCTCGTGTAACAGCCAGGTTTCCCACAGATTAGGGAGATAACATACATATTTGTAACTATCTATAAACTGCTGCTTGACAACAGCCAAGTCTGGCAGCCATATTAAACAGGAGTTATGCTCTGCACCACACTGCTGGGTGGGATCATCTTAGGTCTTTTAAGTTGAGCATGTTAAAAAAGTCCTGAGAAGTCAGGGCGCAGAGTCAGAAGTCAAAGCCTTTTATCAGATGACAGAAATAATTGAACTTTGCTGCCTGCCACATGGCAGTTCACCTGCATGAAATGTGCAGGTAGGGGAGAAAGATAAGAGTGAAGTCAATTGCATTCCAGCTGCTAAAACCTTGTTATCTTGTACCTTTTAATTGATGTGGCTGTGCAGGCTTCTACACCACCTTCCCTGAACTGCTCCCTTAGTGGTCTCGTGCTCTTTCCCCACCTTCCAGTAAGGGTTAAACCAAGACTGATTCACAAGCTGGATTCCTTTGTACCTCCTGCCTCTAACAGAGATAGTCAAAACGTCACACAGTTATATAATGCTGACAGAAATGTGACTACCTGAAAAACTGGTTTGAATAAAGAATGTAAAACTTTTATAAGTATGATTGCATACCAGAACGAAGCAGTGCATCCTTCACAGGCTACGACAGCCTCTCATCATCTCTAGGACATACTGCTTTACCACTGCTTATAGCAACTACAACAGTTCAACTGCAGAAAACAAACTAACAAGAAAAAGCACTTTGGACCCATTTGCCTTATTTGCAAGAGGTGCCAGCAGGGTTTGATCCACACCCAGCAGGGTTTTATCCCTTGTTTGCATAGCAGAACCCCCCACCCTGTATTTCAGCATCAGTGAGGAAGCATCTTGCAGACACTAGCTGGGAAGAGTTTTATCAAAGACTCAGCTAAGATGATACATACAAATGAGACCGAAGTCGTACTTAGCCAAGTTGAACTGAAGACCACTGTTCGCTGCACCCAGACTGCCCAGTACAAAGCTGAAAAGACTTTTCAAACAACTTAGAAACACATTAGCTCAAATACGTTCATGCAGACGAGGCCCTAGTTTAGAAGGATGCCTGACCCATCACCTGACTCAAGCTGTGAAAATGGAAATGTACCCACAGACTTTTTCTGTCAAGGGAATACCATGTATTGGGACACATGAATCTCCAGATGCCAAAAGGCATGAAGACAGATGTCTAGACAACCCCTAAGGGCTGAACATCTTTATAAAGACATTTTCTCCTTTTTTTTTTTTCTTTCTAATGATATATCCTGTCTGCATGACTCATAACCTTTTAAAATCCACTCTTATAACACTTTCTCCCCTGCACCATACAGCAGGTTTTATGTCTACACTTCTTCCAACAGCAACTGCATGTTATGAAGGCTGTGTTCAGAGCCCATTTTAAATCCAGACTTTAAGATTTAGAGCCCAGTCCCTGCTCTGTCTCTCAAAGACACTTACCAAAGCACATTCCTTACAAGTAAGCCAAACAAACAGAAAAGTGTTTGGATAACTAAGGGGTTTCCTTCTGGTTTTAAAACGGAGGAAAGACCAGCAAGTATGTGCCCCTGCACTGTTACCCAGTGGGTTCAGACACAGGCTACCAAAAAGATGAGGTCTGATCATATATGACATTGTTGCATGTAAGAGGGAAGACATAGCATCACCTATTTCTCAAGACCATGACTCTTAAAAACCAAACAAAAACACAAACAAAACCACCCCAAAACCCAACCATCAACTAGAATGTCTTATCATGGGACAGCTCTAAAATCAGGGGCGTGCTCATAGAAAACATTTCAAGGTTAAAGTATCCTATAAGAAACAAGTAGGTAGAGTTTTGCAGGTGCCAAAAAAAAAAAAAAAGAGTTTTTGCACTGCATGTACTTCAAACAACCATGTTTCACTGTGGACTGCAAGAACCTGGAGTTACCTACTTTAATTCTAACACTTCTAACTCTGGAGACAGGAATCCAGCACCAGCAGAAACAATCCAAGCACAGAAGAAACCAAACACAAAAGAACTACCTTTTTGCTGATGGAAATAGATGGCATGGTCAGTCATTAAGCCCAGGGATAATCCTGCACTGCAAGTCACCAGTACTACAATAAAAGGCAGTAAATAAGTGGGAAAATTTCTGGTAACATCTTCCATGTTTTTGATCCAACCACTGAATATTTCCTAGCCACTTTGTCAAAAATTGAAGTTAGATGATATGACTTATCAGAATTTAATCTTCATATTTAAATGAAAGAAAAGGAATCGCACATGTGCTGTTGTTAACTCTCACTCAAAGCACTTATATTGCAGGTTTACCAAAACTGTCTCATCTGACTAACATCCTTTGTATCCTACATTCAAACTACCCACACTGGAGACTGTAAAGTAAAACAACTTTAGAAGGGGATAGGTATTTTATTCTTTCTATTCTTTATCCCGATTTAACTAGAAATTCATCCCAAAAGATATTGCCAGTTTTTTAAATATATCTCATCCCATTTCAACATATGCTGTATGAAGATCCTCCCACCCCCCATATTAGAACAGTAACATTTTAAGCTCTTACATTGTTCTTTCACATACCTCTCCCATGTCATATGAACTCTTCATGTATCTACCAAGTCTTAGTACCTATAATTGGCACCCTGTAAGGTTTCTTTTATTAATTTCATTAATACAAATTTTATCCCAATTCTATCAACAGAACCCATCAGAGTGTATTTATAGCAACCATCACAAAAGCTGGGTGTAAATGCTGTTTCAGTCACCCCAGAAACACAGTGCCTGCACAAGCTACACAACCCAAAATAGATCGAAACATCATCTTTCAACTGAGCTGATCTTCTGCAGAAACAACCTTTCCAATAAAGCACCAGAGCTTCCTCCTTTATTTCAAACACTGAACAGACGCCCGAGAGCCAGAACAGCTTTGAATAAGGATGAGTTTAAAATGACTAATCGTTTCCCCTATTATTATAGAGAGTTTCTGTTGCCTCTTAGATATCTTGTTTGTGTTACCATGTGAGCTAGTTCTTTCTACTGCAGTACCACAGCTTTTGGTGCAAAGCTCTCTTTTTAAAGTTATAGGCTTTAAAAACAAAACAAAAACAAATGTCCTCACTTGTCAAGGGAGTCAAGTTTGCTTATTGGCTGAACTGGATCCACACTGCTCACGACAAGCCCAAAGACTATATAACAATAAAGAAACAGGCCTAGCAGATGTTAATACTGCTGCTTCTGGATGGAACTCTTTTATTCCCCTTGCTGAATCATTTATTCATTAAAAAACACAGTTTCAAGGAAGACTAAACTATTCATGAATTTGGGCTGAACTTACAGAATGGTTCACTCGAGGACAACCCCCTCTGACTTGCATTGAAACCAACACAGGAGATCAAAATGAACTATTTCGATCACGACAAAAACGTTCAGATGCTGGGTGCGGGGAATAAAAGCCAAGGCAACAAAGGGCTACATTCAGCCATAATACGGTGAAAGTAGTTAGCTCCCAATAGCCAAATGGTTACAGGACTCAGCTGGCACGCAGTAGATTCAGGTTGAAATCTCCCCACTGCCTGGCCAACAGACTAATCCTTCTTTGTGAAGGTTCACATTTCAGGCAGGCACACTGAGCTGGCTGAAGGGCTACCCACTTAATGGCCCGCGGAGGCGATAGGAGAGCACAGAGTGGGGCCACAGCTGCCTTTCCATGAGCCATCAGTATGGCTTAGACCTGTTCTCCACCATGCGCCCCGCTATCCTTAATTACCACCGAGCAATAAACACATCCCTGATGCAAGGGAGCTCAAAGGTCAAGCCCCAAAGAAGAAAAAGGGCTTCAACAAAAGACACACAGGGATGGGAAAAAACATGGGCTGCTCTCCTCTCCTACTGCCTTCCCTCAGTTTCCTTCCCCTGTGGCTCTTGGTTTTAAAACACAAACCACACAGGCATGCAGCCCAAGCTAAACCACTCAAACATGAGGTCAGGCAAAATAGTCAAATTAACTTGAAACTAGTCAAATTGGGGGTTTCTGTGTTTCTGTAAGACTTCCCCCCCATCTCCCTCCCCAGTACTTGGTTGAATTGCCAGAACTATTTCCCCTTGAAAAATTCTGGGGGTGAAAAAAAAGAAAAAAGGGAAGTTATTTTCCCATATCTATGCCACCAAATGCGAAAATAAAGAAAGATGTAGATTTCTGGTTTTCTTTTTGCATAACAATATCTGGCCACTGCAGAACTGTGTGCACTTTGGAGAGGGCAAGTCTGAGACACATTCACATTTCATTAGCACCTAGAGGCCAACAGCCCTGGGAGCAGCAAATACTGTAAAAACAATAAATAAATGTTAAAAAGAAGCAAATAAATGTTAAAAAGAAGCACTGGGAAAGGGCATCTGTTTGCACGCCAGGGTGGGGAGGCAGCAGAGTACAAACGACTAGCATAAATTGTTCTTTTTCCTTTCTGTTTAGCTTTTTGCATAATCCTACTGAATAGCAGTAATTTTGGGAACAGTGTTAAGTTCCTCTATCAGAGGCCACTCAGTACATTCCCCTCATTCAAAAGCAGTTGGAGTACAATGGTAAGAACATTATTCGTTATTTCCTATTACTTAGGGTGGGACAAAATGCTACTCAACAAGACTGTATATCAGAGAGAGACATCTATAATATATTCACTGAAATTAATATCCTGGCGAGGGAGGGGTCTGAATCACTTAAATCCAGTTTTGTTCATAGGCAAAAATAGTAAGAAGTTAGACCCAAAAGTCATCTAATTAATCAAAGTTATAGGCAGGACAACACTATGAAGTGACAGCAGCAAGATCACGATGCAGTGCTCTGATTAACACCAGCAAAGGTGAGTCAACGCGTGCATAGCATACAGGATTCTCCAGCCTGAGGTATTTTGGGAATCTGTATTCTAATACATGCTCTAATTGCAGCATTCCCAGCGCTCAGCATTAGGCTTAAATGGCTCCTTTTATTATCTTAGCTTTATTGGAGAGAAAACACTGTGTTGCAAGTGTAGTTTCTTACCTAGAAAGTGGCCATTCATACACAAAACTTCTCTTTCAGTAGCCCCGCAGTTTTCAAGAGGCATTACCCAAGTACATACCAGCAGGAATACTGATAGCGATTATTCAAGAGACTGGATGTTTTCAGCTCTACAGCTACAGACACAAACTTGCAATCAGCTGAAAACAATGTCCCATCTCTTGCATCTTTATCATTGATCTCTACATTTACACCCCCAGATGACAACGAAAAGTAAGTAGGTAAATATATAAAAAAAAAGGGGCCAGCCACTAAGGTCGAGCTGAGTTTTGCGTTTCTCCCATGCAACGGCTTCTGTGAACTGCTTTTCCCACCCGCTGCGCTGACACCTGGCCAAGCTGGCAGGACCCCCAGCCCCATTCCCCAGTCCCGAGCGGGTGCATCAGCAGCCGCTTCGCCCAAGAGATCAGGCAGAAGCAGAGGAAAGCCTCCACCCTGCGGCACAGCTTTTTCAATCACCAGTCAGCGTCAAGACTTCTAAAAACAAGATCGAGACAATGAAAGATCTCAGTGATATGATGGGAGCCAAAATTGCCTGGGTTTTTTTTTTTTTTGTGTGTGTGTGTGTGTGTGTGCACGCAAATGAATCAAAGGTTCCTGTCTGATAATGTCTTCCAGCGCACAACTCCCAGCCAGTGGCACATGCCAGGCTGGGGTGGAGAGCTGCAGACATTCACGGCTCTAACTGGAAGGACACTCAGTGCTTGTCAGGATCAGAGTCTTAGTTCCCAGATTCCACTCTAGTAACTGCTACTGCACAAGGGAGGGTGGGGGTGGGGTGGAATTTATACCTAAATATGTTTATTATTTCTGTATAAGAGAAGTTTGTATAATTTAATAAAAATGATCAGTATCTTGTCTGCTACCGATTTTGGACTAGTGTTCAGCCCAAGCAGCAAACCTCTGGTTTTTTGCAGGCACTAGGATCTCCGTTCCTCCACACACAAAAAAGAGATGCTTTAAAATAATAGGGTAAGAAAAAAGATAATTTTAATATTTTTTCCCACAGTTTCCCCACCACCACCACGAGCAAAAGCAAGGCTCTAAATATATAAATAGCCTGGCAAGTGTGTAGTACAAACCACACCCCATCTCAGGGCCACTGTCTTAAAGGAAACTATTAATATTTAAAAAAACAGGGATGTGGAGAATGCGATAAGGCTGCATTTGACATATTTCTGCATGTACTTTTGAAGGACGCCGAGTAGCGCTCTCAAAAATGCTGTACCAGGTGCTTTTCCCCAACCTCCATTTTATTTTTCATGGACAGACTTTTCAGCAGCTCTCCCAGCCCCACTGTTACTTGATTCCTCCTGAAGCCAGGACAACTTTTAATCAAGGACAGTGGCTAACAGCATATACATCCAGGGTTTGGGGGAGGGAGGGTTCTCTCCAGAAAAACCCATACAGAGTTTTAGGATGTTAAGGGAGGAAGATGCATAAAGCACGTCTTTTTGCATGACCAAGGTCCTATCCCACTGTAGAGGGGTTCACTCCAGCCCAAGAGGGATGTGGCTGCCCCAGCCTGCAGCTTGCTCAAAATTTCCAGGGCAATTGTGCCAGCAAGACCCGCAGTCTCCCCTCGTGCAAGCAGACACTTGACACCCAGAAGGTACCACATTTCCAAATAAAAAAGAAAGCAAATTTCCAGGCAATGCACGCTATTTCTGAGGCGCTCATTTTTATTATAGTTGAAGGAAGTTGCCAAGAAGTAAGATCTCAGGAAGCTGAGAAGAGGAGCCACAGCTTTGCGGGACTAACAAGAATCAGAAGAGTTGTAATAGGATTGCTAAAAAAGAAAAATACCCCTTAAGGGCAGGATTCAACCTCGCACTTCAGTTATAAAGACAAGTCCTACGTTCAGGGGAGATGGGGAACTAATATGGAATTCCTCTCCACAGCAGAATTTTAAGTTCCCTTGTTTCACCACAGCTGGATAGATCTACCTTTCCCCAGCGCTTTCCCCTCTTGCTGCGCAGTTTAAGCGATGGGCGAATGCCAGCCTCCATGCGCCCCACAAAAAGCAGCTAGCGTTTCGCTGTTCGTTGAGCGAGTAACAGGAAAAGAGAACAGGACTCCCCAAGAAGCCAAGACTTCACTAGCTCTGCTGAAGCTGGAAACTACAACCTCAGCCTGTGCTGTTCTCTGTCTGCCAAAAGCCTTTGAAGTAAATTCTTTGAAGTTGGCCAGAAGCGGCGCAGAACTGGAGAGAACGACGAGCAGGGTGGCTGGGGGGCCAGCTGAGGCGCTTTGATTCCCGCACAGTTGAGTCCAGGTCAGGGTTGGATTCAGTAGATAAATGTGTATTTTTTTAAAAGTCACCGTTCCTTTTACAGGTAAAAGGAGACTTAAATCCTAACTTACGTTCACGAGATGACCAGTGGGCCGAACTGCAAGTTTCAACAAGTGCAACGAGATACGGAGCATACGCACAGTTTGGTCTCTCCCAGCACTGCAAATATCATCCATTGAAAAAACATACCTATGATAGAACTGGACTAGGCACCAAAGCCATTCACTAGGCATATTTCTGCAGAAGTGATCGAAAATTCCCCCCAAACTACCCAGAGCATTTCTGCAGTAGGAGCACTTAATGCAGGTTTGATTTTCTCAGAGACAAGTAAGAGTGGAAGCCATTTAAAACCGGCCTTTTCTAGACTCTGTCTGCAAAGGACATCTCTGATCCTCATTTTCAGTATGTGACCTAGTATCACACAACCTGTAGTTTTAAGGATTACAACTTTGGAGAGGAGAAATAAGAAATCTGGCTTGAAGTAACAGCCTGCCTGGAAACAACCCTGATCCACTAGGCCCCGAGAATCTATTATCCCTCTGAGTGAGGGGCAAGGGAACATAATATTTTAAAAAAAAAAAAAAAGCTGAAAGTATTACACACTAGAAACATTTCATCCTCCTTATGATGGCTGAGAACCAAAACAATGGAGGCAGTAACTGCAGTGCCGAACATATGCAGGCAGACAGGTTTTTTTCAAACTGATGGGAATTAGTGAAGTTTCTGTTGCACAGAGTTAAGGAATCAGGCACAGCAGGCAGCCGGGCTTTGGCCAACAGTTATGAAAGTGTTAGACACGTTTTGATTCTTCAAAAAAATTTAAAATAGTTAAAATTAAAACAGTTGCAGGTAGAGGACTGCACCATGAACAAAGTGACTAAACTCAGTGTACCAAAATTTCAGGCATTCTCAAGTATTGTTTTTGCTTTTCCTTTCCCAAAAGCCGTATATTCTTTAATACAGCTCATTTCCCTCATAATGTAGGTCTTATCGTAGAAGTGTTTTCCAGTCAGTCCTTGACCAGCTGCACATAACAACCAAGAGGACAGAAAAGATTTTCTTTCACTGTTAATGTTCTCTTGCTGTGTTTTATAACTATTACTCACAGGCCTTTTTACAAGTCAGTATTTTTAATAATTAACAGTAAGGAAAAGGAACCTGTCAACACTATTTCCTCTTTATTTGCTCTGCTAATTTTGTGGCTTTCCACAACAGTTTAAATCAAATAATTTTCAATTTTGAAATCCCAAAAGTTCTAGGTTTTTTTTTTTTTCCTTTAATGTCTGCCATTTTACACATTAAGCTTTAGAGTATACATACTATTCAAAACACAGCATCAGAGCAAACAAAGCATCAAAGTCTTGTAGTGAACGGAAAACATTTCCCTGTGATAAAAAAGATAGCATATTTATGGTACAGCCCCAAGGGTAAAGTTCTCATAAGGCTGCTATAAACAGTGCAACAGGTTTCTACCTTGTTGCATCTTGGCGATTAGTACGTTAAATTTGCAGAGTTTGCAAGACAAGTTGCCAGTGTTACTCTATTCAACCTCACTGGGTTTGTTTTGGTTTTTTTCTGTTTTTTAATTAATTATTTAAGATCTGCAATTTCAAATCACTTGACAGTTCCACTGGGCTGCTTTTAGGAACCCTTCTTCTCATCTACTTGCCTATGGAAGCATGACTTACGAGAAATTACATGAAAAAAATAGTTTTATTGCAGGAAGAAGAGATTATTCAAAATAACCACACCAGCACATGAGTTAAGTAAAAAAATTCTTACCTACGCTGCTAACCATGTCCAGATACTGAAGCCATACAGATCTTTAGGCAAGGTAACTTCAGTTAACATCATATTAAAACCACGTAGTACTATTTTAACAGCTTCCAGTTTCAACAGTGTTTAAGCAGATAAAGCATGGATCTTAGCACTAAGGTCTCTAAGCCAGCCTGCAGACATAAGAATTAATTTTCCATAAGGACGCTGTAACACATCAATGAAAAGACTTTGAACTAGATCCTGAGCTAAGCCCTCCCAAGTCACTTTCTCTATGCTTGTGTATGTAGCTTGTCATCAACACAATGAGCCAATAAATTGCTGCCCCTTCCTTCCATGCTTTGTTTTTAAAGGCTTCATTGTATTTTATTTCAGTTTATTTAAGCAAGATTTCTATCACTGCTGGTACAGAAACAGGCAAACCTTGTTATCTTTGCAAATATGAAAAAAGCCTCTGAAAATATATCCATGCATATCAATTGCTCTGACCTTAAAATGTAACAACTTAAAACTACTTTGTTCTAATCAGCAACCACAAATCAATAAGCCTTTAAATCTTGACAACTTATGGAAATTAATGACATCAGGAGCAGCATTTTTCCTGATGATCTCCAAGATCAGAGATAAAGACAGGCAAAACATCAGTTGTAGAATTATTACTGAGTTTGCAGCACTTTCCTGAAGATGCAACCTTTGGGAAAACTCCACACTGAAGAAAAATACTTCACATTAATGAAAAAGTCAACAACTAATCACTGCATGTTGTAGGGACTTCCTGCAACCCTGCAGACACCATATTTAAAGAATAGATCTGACAGGAGCTCCCAAACATTTTTTTGGATCAGCTGCTCAGGTTCTGCTGCATACATGAGGGTCAGCGAGAACTGTTTTGACAGACTTTCTCCTATTGCATGTGCTTTCTGCATCACCCCAGATATTCAAAATAAAGACACGTGACTTATTTTCCCAACGAACTGCTTACAAGGATTATTGCTTTCATGGGTCATTAGACACATTCCTGCCCTTTTTCATTGTTTCTGCTGCAGAGTGGGGATGGTAGTTCAGCTCTTCCGAAATAATTTTGAATTTAAGAAGAGCAATGACAAAGGAGGAAAAAAAAAAAAAAAAGCACATACGGGGGGCAACACCAGTAGTTTTAGCACAAGAATTCCCAAAATACACAGAGGAATGCCAAACCACCTCTTTCTTCCCGAAGCACCATAAGGCAACAGCAAACAAGAGGAGTTGAGTTTGATAAGGAAAGAGCTGCAGCAGAGCTGGTAACTGTGTTTGCTGTTTGCTTCCCCAGCTTTGGGTAAACATCCAAACGTTTATATGACTAACTGATCCTCACCGTTAGATTTTTGTGTAAACTTCCCTATATCAAAACATTTCATCTGCATATATTTAGAAAAAAGGTTTTTGCTGTGTTGTGGTTTTTTTTATTTTCTTTCATAAGCATAAAAGTGGGTCTCATGACTTTTATTCTCCGATTACCTTTTTTCAGGTGGAAACTCGTAATTAAAATACGGTAAACAATACCTCAAATAGATGAAAATAGGTAACCTACATCCAACTACATACAAAACGGCTTGCTTATGAACGACTGTGCTTCTTTGCACGAGCTCAGTACTAATGCTTTGGCTGGGCACTTATTGCGGGAAGAGATGGCAAGTGGCAACGGGAGAAAAGAACTTCTGTTTTGCTTTGCTCTTCACACTCCAACCTGTGGTTATTATTCTGATCCTTTTTAAAGGACAAAGTGCATTTTGAGGTCTGCTCTGTGTGAACACACCGAGCAGCTCTCTCTGTAGGGCAGTACGGACAACGAGGGCAAGCTTACCTCCCATTTCTGATTACAAATAGCCCTGCTACAACTGCTGTCGTTGCAGACAGCTCGGTGCTCCATCAGCCAGGTCCAAGTTCCTGCCTACCCACACGGTAGCCCTTGCAAACCTCTGCTCTGCTCCCTCACCATCCTGTTTCAGGATGCGGGCAAGCTGAGAAGAGGCAGCTTTCACTGTGGAAGTTTGAAATGTTACTGAGCCCAGCTACCAATCTAGCCCCTAAAAGGCAAGACAAGTAATATCTTAAATCACCAGGCCAAATTTTGTCCAAGGACCTTTCAAATTCTTAGGAGAATCCCTTCTGCCTGGCCTCTCTGACCACTGTAGCCCAATCACCAGTCCCAGATGAGGAGCCAGCTGCAACAACAGTCTAAGAAGAAATTACAGCACAAAAAGAGTCCCAGGTTCACCTTGCCCAATATCCCTCCTTAAGCATCTCCCACCAAACCAAGACAGGTTTTTCCTACCACTTTTGTTCAAAAAGTTACTAGTATCATGTTGCAAGTGGATGCTGTTCCCACAACGAAAAATTCAAGGGTACAAAAATCACATTGAATAAAGTTTACAGTTTTTCTATCTATTTTCACATCACCCTTTTCACAGAGCCCATGTTCATAGGTACAGACAAACACAAAAGAAAGGTGGAGCAGACCCATATAGACATAACATTTACAAGTGAAAACATCTGGCAACAGTAGCTTCAGTCTGTCAGAGCTGGAAAGAGGATTTCAGCCTGCTTCATAGCTTTTACTCACTGGTAAAAACAGGCTTCAAACTCTGTCTCCTAACTAGAAATAATTCCTTGCCAGCAGGACTACAAGAAAAAACTAAAAATCACCTTTTTTGTTAAAAAGTGTAAGAAATGTCTCAGACAACACGAATGCTAAGCCTCAAAAGAAACAAAATATGTTTGGGAAAACAGATAAGAGCCTTTGGGTAAAATAAACAACGAAGAAACAAAAATTAATTCCCTAATGTAAGCTGAAGGAGGAAGAAAAAAGATTTTGCCAGTAGATTCCCATGTTCTGACCTCTGTGTGAACTCTAAGTAATGAGTCTGCAATTTCTAACAGCAACAAGAATGGAAAGTGCCTAGGAAGATACTGAAGGATCGCAGACCTTCTAACTTTTACTAAGCAGTCAACTGAAGAAAAACATACGCTGCACGAAGTTGCAATGCTTTGTTGCAAATCAGCAAAATACACCACAAGTATTCCAGGTGGAACAGTGGAAGTCACAGACTTTTACATGCCTTCGAGCCCATGGCCCGATTCCTTCTGCAAAGGTTTCTGCGCAAAATCTAAGTCTTGGAGTTTAGCTAAATTATCAGTTCAAGGAAATATCAGTTTGACTTAGAAGTGCCAGATACTGGAGAATCTATCATATCCCCCTGTTAATGATTCCACAGCTTAATTAGTTTTAGCATAGTCACCTGTACATACCCCAAAAGAAAATGTGTTGCAAGAAAAATACTCAACTGTTTTAGTGTACTTGAATGTGTGGATTTTTTCCAATTCCTGCTGAAATAAATAACAAAGCCCATCCGTACCCACTGAAGGTATCAGACATGAGACCTTTAACAATCTAGGTGTTTTGCCCTCACATACTGTTAACAAGGAATAGCTCTAATCAAGTTAGTGGGGACAAGCTGGCGTTAAAAGTGGCATAAGTATTAGAATAAGGTAAAAGTTAAGATTACAATGTCTAGATTTCACTATATGTTTTTATTAAAAGACAGTTATTTCTAAACAATTAAGAATCATCGAATGGTTTGAGTTGGAAGGGATCTTAAAGATCATCTAGTTTCAAACCCCCCGCCACAGGCAAGGACATCTTCCACTAGACCAGGTTACTCAAAGGCCCATCCAACCTGGCCTTGAACACCTCCAGGGATGGGGCCTCCACAGCTTCCCTGGGCAACATATTTCAGTGTTACACCACCTTCACAGTAAAGAATTTCTTCCTAATATCTAATCTAAATCTACCCTCTTTCAGTTTAAAACTGTTACCCCTCCTGTTATCGCTACAATCCCTGACAAAGAGTCCCTCCCCATCTTTCCTGTAGGCCCCCTTTAGCTACTGGAAGGCTGCTATAAGGTCACCCCAGAGCCTTCTCTTCTCCAGGCTGAACAACCCCAACTCTCTCAGCCTGTTTTCACAGGAGAGGTGCTCCAGCCCTCTGATCATCTTCATGGCCCTTCTCTGGACCTGCTCCAACAGGTCCATGTCCTTCTTATGTTGGGGGCTCCAGAGCTGGACACAGTACTCCAAGTAGGGTCTCACTAGAGCAGACTGGAAGGGGAGAATCCCCTGCCTCTATCTGCTGGCCCTGCTTTTCCTACAGCCCAGGACTAAGGTTGGCTTTCGAAGAAATTAACCTTTGCCACTAATCTCAGGTTCAACAAGGCACAAACATATACTAACACTTGCTTTCTCAATATCAAATGGCTAGTAGCAAACAACTCTCCAGAAAAAGCTGCTAAGTTCATTTTGTTTTGGCTGGTAGGAAATATCTGCATCTGCTACAGAGGTGTGCAACATTGCCACCAGGTTATTTCTATTTTTCTCCAAAAACCAGATACAGAAGTTATTTTTAAAAGGATAACTGATTTTTATGTTTGAGAGAGCTTCCAGTCTTCACAGCTCTAAAGAAAAATTTGAAGTCTGAAACAAACTCATTGATCATCAACATATTGTCATTACCATCACACCGGGCTTTGATTTGCTCTATTAAAATGGTTCCGGCGTTTAGCTCTGAAACTGGCATTTGATTCTAGGTTTACAGAGACGGATGATACAACACTGCATAAGGAACTAAAATATTATGAATATAACTTTTACTACTACTATTACACAATGTAGCTGACCCTACCCAACTTTGGTTGTTGCAGAAAGGGGCAAGCCATGCCTCCTCTCCTCAGGCTGCCCTGACTGAGGCACGGTCACTCACCTGACTGCACAGTGGATTTGTTTAAGGAACTACTTTGGCAGAGAACTTCTTTGACAGCATAACAGGAATAGCTTTCTACCAGTTTAGCTATCTCACCCAGCCCAACATGAGGTCAGACACGGGCCAGCAGAGTGAAAGGGAGCAGCTCACGTCACTGGATGACAGCAGAGAAGTAGATGGCCATTAGATTGGCTCAGCTGTTCCATAAAGCCTCGCCCTCTTGCAAACATAAAGGAAAAGATCTGGAGCTTATCTGTCTCAATGGTAACTGAGGCAGGGAAACGTTCACCTTCTGTGAGCAACAGACATTTACAGAGGTGACAAATATTTCAATGAGGAAAAGGAAGTAAACAGAATAATTTGCCTATCTTTCTATCTGGTGAAAGCTCTACTGGTTGCCTACAAAACGAAGGCATGTTCTTTACTGACCAGGAATCTCAAAAAGCATCACTTCTACAATCCACTCATCCCCTACCTGCCTGCCTTACTTTTTTTTCTTTTGCCTATGTGATCCAGTTGAAGGTCACAAGAGGGACAAGTGACTTCTTTAAAAGTCACACAGATCAAAGTCCTTTTGCCATAATGCGGCGCACATTTCTGGACACGTGCACATGCTTTTAGAAAGGCTGTTTTCAAAAGCACTCACTATTCCAGGTACGCTAGTTTATTGTTATCATTACTGAGATGCACAAGGCACTCGTGGAAGGATTATTCTCACAGAGCAGGAACAAATAATCTTTCAGCCAGCACCAACAGTGAAATGAATGAACCAGTTGGGAACCACATGATGCAAAATATTTCATTAGATAACCTGCACTACTCCTTTGTAGAGCTTAGTACAGTTTTTATTCACAACGGAAAAGGTACCATGTGTTCAAGTAATTGCTATAAATACTGTACAAATTAACTGCTACGAAATACTTGTTTTTAAATAAACTGTCCTCCTTCCTCTGCACAATAATATTAGCAGGGAAGACAAATACAGTAGCGAGAAATAGCAGAACTTGAAGAAAGCCAGAGGAAATTTAGCACCCTTTATTTTGCCTCTTCATGCAAATTGCATATATTCGCACTTCAGTAACAACTAGAAAACAGCAACCAAGGCACCGTTCTGCTGAGAACTGTGCTCACATCTGGCCTTTGTCCTTCCAACTTAACTACATTAATATAATAGGGTCTTTCAGGTAGTTGGCATTTGCAAGTGATTTCCCCCAGAAGAAAATATTAATTCTATTTCCCACAACACATTTTTGAAAGATGAAGCTACAGCACTCACCAGACATAAATACTTCATGGTCCGGCAAAGCTCAGCAAGGAATTCGCCTTTTCTGGAACACATGTAGGGTGCAAAATATAGGAATGACCAAGTGACATAATTGACCTTTCCCTGTTTTAGAAGTAATTTCCAAACTGCTGCTTCTTTGGTAAGGAGACTCAAGAAAGCTACTGAAATTCAACAGACCAAGCTTAAGAATTAAAGAAAACCCAGCTTTGCAATAAGAGAAAATTAAGTCATATGCAGAAATGCAAAGCTAGCAGCACCAAAAAAAATCTTTTTCTTTGGCAAAGAAAGGAACAGGCAAGTGAGATGTCAGAGCTAAGTGGTCACGGTCTGCAATTCCACTTCCCATCATCAACAACCAAAAAACATAAGGGTTCACTTCACTAGACAACCAGACCTTCAGCCTTCCATTAGAAAGAGGAAATTTCACCTGGGGCAGGTGGCGACACTGAAAATAAAATAGAAATTCCAAGAGGAAGGACACAGTAAGTGACTAAAGCCCTTCCAAGACAAATGAGGGAGTCAGAAAAAGAAGGTGGGAGAAATAATGACCCTGGTGCTCTTCACAGCTTTGTGAGCCATTTTATGCAACGGTAATTGAACTGCATACAGCCAGTCAAAAATGTGTAGCGTGCTTTCTTAAGTGAGATACTGAGAATATTTTTCCTATTGTTTCAATAAAGTGAATGAAAAAATACAATGAAGTCATAAAAGAAAAAGAGAAGCAGCATCTAAGTCACAATGTTCAAAACAAATGCAATGGCAGAACCAGTATTAAGTGTGCTTCTTGCATATAATAGAAGCTTATTATGTATAATCACAGAATACATTCAAGTAATGCAAAATGCCACATATGCATTTAAAGATTAGACAGAAACCTCTGTGCAAAACAATACACTACCTTGTACACCGAAGAGTCTTTCTGATGAGCAGAAGAAAAGCAGAATTTCTGTTGCTTTACATACCAAACAAATCATACTACTGTAATCTTTTTTTCCAGCATTCTTAAATTCTCTCTATTGATAGAAAGAAAATGCAAGTTAACCCTCCAGTCACTGAACTCAGCACAAACAGAATTTTAGCTTAAAAGTTGCACTACTAATTAGATTTTTTTCTCATTTTAATCAGTTATTAATATTTTCAGGTACTATGTTTATTTCTGATAATCTACAAAGACTTTTGGATTTATAGATGTATCTTACCATTTCCTACAGTATTTTTTCCTTCCCCATTTTGTACCTGACACATGCAAAATGACTGAATACACAGAGCAAACGTGACACTGACTTGGCCAAGATGCTGCCAAAGGCTACAGGACAAGGACATACATGTTTTGGGGTTGGTTTTGTTTTTTAAAGAACTTCCAGTAATCATCATGTTAGGGGGTCACAGCGGTAGAAAAGTATCATAAAACCCAAAAAAATCAGAGGAGCTGCTGCTTTTATGACTTCATAATGTCTGCTGGATTAGGTACTAGAGGAATTTAGGCTAACTTACTGCTTAAACTTGGCCCAAAAGAACTCCCAACAGACTATATCAAGTGGCAATTTTTAACCCTCAGAAGCTGTAACTGTTTAGAGATGGATCCAAAACTTCTGTGAAAACATGAAGACAACAGTTAAAACAGTCACCAATACTTTCATTTCTTTTTCTATATTTACACTTGCATTAAGTTAACCTCTCAAGACCAGGGTGGAAAACTGAAGTGAAAAAGTGGAACAGAGAAGAACTTCTGAGTACATATTAGTATGTCCAAAAGGAAGGGAAGTTTACTAAACATTCATAAACAACACAAAAACAGTGAAAGCTAGAGCACATACCTCCAGCTAAATGACATAGTAAGAGTGGAGTATTCCTTACTCTGCAGTTTAGGTTTTGCTTCATGAAGATGCATAAGGAAAAAAGAAGTATCTTAATATTTAAGGAAAACTAAGGAGCAGATTTAACCAGCTCTACAACTGCAGAGCTCGGTGCACACATGCAGCTCTGCTGAAGTGAAGGAAGAGGAGAGGTAAGAGCCACTAGCCCCACCACTAGCACTGGTGAGGGGATGGGAAAGGATAGGGCAGTGCCTAAATTCACATCACAGAATTTTGATTGCAGACAAGTAGCTTCTCGCTGTCATTTATATCAGGGTTGTCTGCCATGAGGTCAGCTGGTTTGTCCTTGGAATTAAGTGTAAGGTGAGGTTACAGAATTAGGAGAAGAATGGAGCAGACAAAACAAAGCCTCCAAATTCAGAATAATCTTATTTCTATATATTTGGTATGTTGGTATGCTGAGAGCTTCTCTGTGGCCCATGTGGTGTATACTCGTTGCAATCCCTGGTTATTAATTCATATTAGAGAGTACTGCCCGACAGGTGCTACTTTCAAGGACTAAGGGGGGACAGCTGGTTGTTTGAGGGGGGAAATGGTGGAGGCTGTTGACAACATCTTTGTTTAATAAGTAATAGTCCCTCGCCATCCACTCACAACAGAAAAGTCAAGGAAGAAAAGCAAACACGGAGTACAGTTACGGTTTTCTGATTCGCCTGTGCTTCTTCTAGTTACTCATTAACTTTCACACATATTAACCAAACAACTAAACGGACAGAAACTGGGTTGTTTCCCCCTCCCCACCAAAAAAGCAAATGAAGCAAACAGTAGGTTTAGAGTAACCAAAACTGCTTGGGAGCGATGCATCTTTCCATGGACAACAGCAGTATAGCCCAACCCTAGCTGAAAACTCAAAGACGGATCCCATCGCCATGGGACCACAGAGACAGCAAACACACAGTCCCTCAGCCAAAGTTTTATCTGAAAAGTACCATTCTGTAACACAGCCAGATACAACACATCAAGTGACACTGCAAAAAATACCCAAAACCCAACCCTGGGGAAAAAAAAAATAATTCAGGTATCTCTGACCATCCATTCTAACAACTTCAGAGTCAAAGTTTCTGCCATGTCTGCTTGAGAAGCTGAATTACAAAAAAATCCAAACCCAAACAAGCAGCTCACACACGTAACACCAGTTAGCTGTAAATTCAAGGACCTGACCCATGAGAGTATTCCTGTCTGTCTGTAATGCAACCCACTCCATCCAAAGCAAGGCCTCAAAAGTAGGCTTAACAGGCTATGCCAATGCATAGACTTTGACATTAGATAGATTTTGACTTCAACAGCTGTTGGGATTTAGATTTTGGCACAGGCACTATGTGAGGCTCTAAGGACAGCTCAGGGGAGACCTCATGAGCAGTCCCACAGGTAAGAAGCCAGCTAATGGAGGAGAAAAGCAGGACTGTGATGAGCTCCTGACAGCAGTGAGCAAAGGAGTCAGTGCTCCTCCTTCATGAGGACACCAAGCCAGTAAAGGGTCAGCACCCACCTGAGAAAAATGCCGGCATCACCACCATCCAACACCCCCAGCATCCCTACAATTGCAGATCAAGCAACATCACAGCAGGTGCTAGAGGATTTCTCCCCATAAAAGGGCTTTCTTTCTATTACCAGTGAAAGACAAACAAAACCAATACCATGAAGCACAAACCCCCCTGTTGTGACCCCTAAAATGATGCACAGTCTACAAAAGACAAACTAAAACAGACAGAGCAATGGACCTTTCACTCCCCTTTAATTCAATTCTCTCCTTTAACTCAGTGCACTGTTATTACCCTAGCAATGAGACTGTAACACTGAAGTTTTTCAGCTTGATGGTAAAATCATGTAGTGTCCATCCATCTCCAATAATAGCAATATTGAGACAATGAACTCTATTGAGGCATCTAATAAGGCAGATAGTCATTTGCATAGTACATTTTCTGTGACTCTCTGTAATACAACATCTCAAAGACTCAATTCAGACTATTCTCCTTTCCCACAGACATTTTAAAAAAAGGATTCTTTTACTAGAAAAAGAAACAATGACCCCTCCCATAATAAGAGAAAGCAAAAGATAGGATTTTCCTGCCTATAATGGGTGCACACTTTTGTCTGTGTATTTTTATTTGGCTGGGCTTGCTTTTATTTTAAAAAAAAAAAAACAAACCCAACAAAACTCTACATGTTTTTCATATCCATTGTGGATTGAATGCTCAGAAGTATATTTGTGATTTTGTTCTAACAGGCTTCTGAGCAGGAAGCACTTTGGGATCCCCACCCACCAGCACAGGCAAATTTCATCTTTAATTCCTGTGTTGCAGTCTTTTCCTTTATCTCTCCACATACTCCTCTCCTATGTGACTCACCGAATTATTATTTGCTGGACATACCACGGTTCTGTAGATACTCTAGCCTGCTTATGAGTCCTGAGTTTTAGGATGAGTTCTACAATGTAGTACTTGGGTTAACTTGACAAATCACTTCCTCTCCAACAGACCATAATGGCCTTGAAGACAACATACATGCATACAGTGTACGCTGTGTCTCAAAGTTCACTTCAAATAACATCTCTAAGTATGGCCGTATAGAAGCAGCAATGACTGCGTCCTTCCTTTTCATAATCCTTCTGCTTTCTCTTCTTTCAGTAAACAATCCTGGACTTTGTCAGTGTTTATTTAGCACAAAAAAGCACATACATTATTCCTGGAGGTAACTAAGCTACCTCTATCTACACAAGAAGGACACACACTCAAAATACCACTTCAGTACACTGAAAGAGCTCCCATTTGCTCTGCCCTCTGTCCCTCAGCGTAGTCACAGGCAAGGTCCAGGAGATTTTGTGAAATCCTCCATCCCATTTCCTCTGCCAGAGCCCACAAAAGGAACGGTGGGAGGGAACACATATCCATAACTCCTCACCCCAACTCCCAACCTGTGATATGAACATTAATCCACCTTCAGCCGTGAACACAAACTCTCTGCAGCCACCCCTGGCCGAGGTGCAGAGGAGACAGACATTGAGCTACCAGGAAGCCCTCGGACGTTCCCCTGCCACGTCTCACAAAACCAGCAGTGACACACACTCTTCAAACAGGTCAGGCACAAGAGTCTCCTTGCAGAAAACTGAGCCATAGCACTGCTCTTAGGTTAACCTTGGGCAACTCTGTGTTGGATCCCTGTGAAAATGAAACTAGATGGCATTTTTGGCAAGTCAGAGAAGGTCAGCGGAAAGGGAGAAAAAGTTGCCGCACAACAGCCCCAGTGAAGAAATGGGCTGCACTCTTTGTCCAAGTTTCTGATTTTATCAGATTATGCCACAGTGTCAACATTGTTTATGGCCCTATTTTGTGTCTGTGAATCACCCACTCCCAGAGACTCTTCCTCCACCCCAGTTTATAAATAGCACCACATACAGAACAGAGTTTGTGAAGTAAAGGAGACTTGCCGAAACAAAATAATGTATATTGAACTGACAAAAATCTTTCAAAAGCCTTCCCCATTTTAGAGTTGGCTAGACAGGCAGATTCCCATATTTTGTAAACCCTGTAGGTCACTATCTCCATTGCTCATTCACAAACAATTCTGCTAATAAAAAAAAAAATATCCCTCTGGTTGCAACTGAACTTATTCTTCAGTACACTGCTTCTTGGAACATGCCTTTTGAAAAGAAAGATTTTAAAATAAGCAATATTATGTATTTCTCCTATTTGAAGGCAACATATGCCTAGACCATGATAAGATAATAGGATATTGTTTACATATCTGGAGACATTGAGACTCTGCAATCAACCTCTTGCATCTCTATCAGTACAAGATAAGTCATTTTCTACCACGTCATAGCAGACTATGACTTAAATTTCCATAGATTTTATTTTCATAGGAAAATATATTCTTGATTGCCCACGTAAAACCCATCAGGGGTTTTTTAATTCCCTCTTTTCTCCAGGAATCATTTGATTGCAGTGGGAAGTTCACAGCACTGTCATCCAGATAACAAAGCAGACAAAGAGATACATGACCAAAAGCTTCAAAGAACAGTTTCCTGGAGCCCAAACGCACACGACACCTTGTTGAGCCAACACGTTGCCGGCAGTAGCCCCTGGGATCCAAACAAGCAGAGCCTGGGTATCAGATGGGCTGGATGGAAAGCAAGCTACCAGGCTCCGCTTTGGACAGGAAAACCTTCAGTGCTGGTGCTGAACCCTCATCCCATCTTTCCATCCCCACACTAAAATGTATTTGCAACATGTCAACTTGACATCAGAGAAGGACCTGGACCAGATACACGCCAGCCTAGCAAGGGACTGCTGAGCTCATAAACACCCACGTCAAACCCACACTTGCAAATATACACCACTACAATGTCCCCACCAGTTCCCCAGCCCTGTTTACCAGGCAGTCACATCAACGCTGGTGATGCTGGGGCTGGAAGAAGCCCTTGATCTTTCCACCAGTCACAGAGATGCGGGTACACAAAATGCCTGTGAAAAGACATCCTGCCCAGATTGATTTAACAGAAACAGAAGAGCCACCAAAATAACACTGGCACATTCTATTGATAAAATTCCTTGCAAATGCCTAAGGTGAAAGCACTCAAATACTTCTCTTTTCAATTCACCATTTTTTTTTCCATGCAATTAATCACATGGTTATTTGTCAAGCTAATGGTTCCTTAATCAGTTGTAGAAGTTAAAACCTGCTCTGTCAAAACTCCTCTTTAAACACAAAGGACAAGTAAAGCAAAGCACTCACATACATATTTCAGGAACAGTTAAATGTATTAACATTGTGTTTCTTTTTTGTTATTTTGTAGACTCAACAAAAATCAACTGTTTATAATCTTAAATAAAAAAGGAAAATACCAGTGCCTGGAAAATATCACAGTAAGTCTGGACATCACTTAAGCCAAGTACATGTCTTTTTTTTAATCTCCTACTGCTTATCTCAATGCACAGTTCCTTTTCCTTTAGCCTCTTTCAAACAATACTTGATACTAAACAAATAAAGCTAAACACCAAAATAAATTATTTCTCACTAAAGGCTCATTTCTTCTCTCCTGTTCTACATTCACAAATACATACATTTGCGTGTATACACAGTCACATAGATATATATACACACACGTATATACTTAACTGGCTAACACTACTGAAAGAATCCTATTATCTTATACAAAAGCTGACTAGTATTGAACAGGACTTTCTGGCAGAAAAAGAAAACAAGAGTAGGGTCCTCTTGCAGTTAGATAGTAGCACTGAAATTCAGAAAGCTCGAGCTGCGTGTCATCAGTTCACTGCGTTTCTTCAGACCCTCGTGCCTTGTTCTCCACATCAATGAACACAAGCTTTCCCGGGGGACTCGATACATTGATCTTCATTATCACTCTGAAATACCAAAGGACTTACAGAAGTAATATTTAACCTCCCATAACCATATAAAGAACGTGTTTGTAACCACAACCTTTGGTAATGTGTCTGATCAACACAGAGGGAACTATAAGATCATAAAATAGGACCATGACATGGTAACAACGATGGGGATCTCTCACGTTAAGTTCTCACTTAACACACGCACAAAGGGGAAACAACTCGAAATCAGGGAGGAAAAAAATTTAATTAGAGCCAACTGAATAGTGAGGCATATGGTTCACAGGAATTTTTGCTTTCAATTACAACACCCTCCTCCTCCTAGGCAAACTAAATAAATACAAATTAAAACAAACTATTCTGTGACATGTATATGCAAAAAAGAAGACAAGCATGACAGAAAATTTGGGTGGAAACGGCACCATATACCATGTGCAATTACAATCCAAGTTCTGCAACAAACACTATTTCATCACTACACTACACAACCGTTTATTCCTCCTTGTCATCACTGCATGTAACTATCCATTTCCCCCACAGCGCTAAAACTCATTCCACCCACATACCTAAAATTTGATTTGCAGTGTGGGCAGAAAAGGAAAGGGGGAGAAAGTTGTAAAGAATGGGACTGAATTTTAGAAATAGGCTTTTTAAAAGAGAAGTCATACTCTGGAGTTTCATATTGATAAAAAATGCTAAAATATGAAAACCAGCCATGTTTCTAAAATAATATAGAACACGGAACAGTGTAAAAGATGGGGCCATTAGGAAAGGATTTGTAATCAAAATGACCGACAAATTGAAATTATGAAGATACAGAGAAGACTTAAGCAAACTGGATACATTTGATTAAGAAACTAGTAGATCGCTATGAGAAAGACTGTCCACGCTTGCAGTGATAAAGCTCAAAGATTTTACAGAATGGGTGGAGCTTTCACCTACTGTAAGTTATAACAGGATTATTTGACCCAGAGAAGGGAGAATTTAGGAAGGAGAGGTTGTGACACCAGGCTGTGGCATAGCTGTGCCAGGGCAGCCCTTCTCAGGTGTGCTCAGAGATTTCACCAAAGCATCACCACCGCGACTGCTATAACTGGTGCCACCCACGCACGCTGTATCCCAAACCACAGAGCTTGGCTGGGGACGAACGCCTGCAGCAAGACAAGAGGGAGAAGTAGGAAGAGTGGTTTTGCATGAAAGGAAGGCAGGCACCAATGCTCTGAGAATCAAGGCCAACTAGTTAAATGAGAAGTCTGAATGGGAAGAGCATAGGGTGTAATGTGACATAGCCCAGGGTTTCCTAAAAAAAGACCCCTTTCTGTTTGCTCATAACTTACCACAAGTGCTTCAATTTGGAGGGAAATTTTTAAGACTACTGCCAGCACCTGGCTAAATATACTTACTTAATTATGAAATGTTGAGAAAATGAGAATAAGGGAAAATGCATTGCTGTAACATTACTAAACATTCCAGTGACCTTTTTTCCTTCTTATGTTTTGGCAAGAAATGGACATCCCCCAACCCCTTCGGTCCTCCCTTCACTCAGGTAGCCTTTGCTATCCCTGGGAAAAACTTGCATACATCAGAAACACTTGGGATATCAAAACAAAGAGTCCTAATGGCCTACTGGAGCCTTTGCCGAAGTGGAGCAGAGGGGCATAAATGCAGCATAAAGCTATTTAGAGAATAACTAAGTTAAATCAAGCACTGAAAGATGCTCTGTAAGCTCTGTAAGCAACCCTAACCACCTGACACATAGGAGAGGGAGACTGCAAAGGGGTAGGACAGGCGAAAATAAGATGAAATAACTGGAAGGTGCATGGGAAGGCGAGGAAAGGGGAGCCGGGAGCTGAGCAGGATAGCACATCGGATGGTGGAGGCTCTACCAGGCAGGGGTGCATCACCACGGTACCGGAGTATGGCAGGCCTTGCAATGAATGGTACCCAGACTCAGCCTAGGGTTAGGATCACCAGCCATGTCCTTAGTAATGAGGTAGGTCCAAGATCAAGCCGAGAAGTTGATCCTACGGGACAGGATCGCGGTCAGCATGGCACGCAGTGGGCCACCTTACCAGGCACCCACTCAGCTGCAATGCCCCCACAACTCAGTTGGGCAGGCTCTCGCCGCAGCTCAAAAGCTGCTCCAAAATCAAAGCGGGGGAACACACTTCTTGGCAAGGCTGTACAGGGGCAGCTGCACAGCGACATCCTCCATCTTAGTTGTAACATGCATCCGGGCAAGTTGAAGCTTCTCCAACAGCTCCCTCCGATGAGGAGGCTGGCACTAAGCAAAGGCAGCTAAACACGGTGAGCGGGAGAAGGGTGGGTGCTCTGGGCACTGCCTCCATCCTTTGGAAAAGGGCAGATTACAGTCAAACGGGCAGCTTTAATTCCAACACTTTCTAGCTCTTCAGAGATGGATTTTGCAGCTGTATAACGTTCCCTCAATACAGACTGTGTGTTTGCACATGTGCGTGCTTAAAATAACACACATTCAAGCGTTTCAGAATAGAGACTGCCTTCCTATGCATTTTCACAACAACAAGCAAGGTAACCCCACTCTCAGCCACGGAGCTTTGAGCAATAAATACCCTGACGTATATGTACAAGCAAACAGTAATACCTACCACATCCTCCCCTCAACAGCTGTAACTGTGGAGACTGGAGACTTTGCCACTGGGTAGTGCAGCAGATGAATCAGGCTCACTCCTCCTTAAGCTCTCAGATGATCGTGGTTTTGACCATCAGCAGACACCGATTCTCATCACCTCATTGTAAGCAGCACGCAGCTGGTAACCTCATGTAGCAAGAGCCTGCAAGTTCAACACTAGCTGTCTAGAAATGCCTTCGATCACTTTTAAGCAGTATCCAAATTACAGGGGATAGTGTCGTATCATCACAGCTGTCAAGTGTACAAAGGTCTGCGGGTGAGGGGGTGAATTTTACCTTTCTCTCATTTCAGGAAGGGATGTCTCATCCCAACAGGATCTAATTAAAAAGAAGGTGGCAGGACTGGTCAGTTTTATTTCAGAGATGAATACGGTTCAGCTCTATGTAATGAAACAGCACATACTTGGGCACTGCTTCAACAGCTGATATGCACTGTTAACTTACGTAGGCTGCAGCAGTCTTGCTCCTCATGTACACTCTGTGTTTACTCATCATCCTCCTCCAAAAACCTACTTCCTTTTCTTCAGAAACTCGCCTTTGCTTTTGGTTTCATAAAGATGGACATGAGGAAAGAGTGCTTACGCTCCAAACTCAATTAGCCTCTCATAGGCTTGCTCTGCCATGTCCTCCTCAGCTGTACCCACACACTGTTCTCGTTTAGCTCCCTTCATTGCATTAAAGCAGGGACAGGAACATCTCAAATTAGAGTCCTCCAAACACCACCCAATACATACAAACCACAGACTGCCCGCAAGACCAGGCGCTGCACTATGGGACATCCAGAAACAAACTGTGGGGTTTCTTCATCAGCAAAAAGAATCATTTGCTGCACAAAGGCAACAAACAGGTTTGTTTCAGTTATGTACAATACACACAGTTTGGAGCTTGAACAGGCTGACGGTAGCCATTTACAAAGCAGACATTTTACTAGCATACTGATTTTGCACAATTTCAATATAGCGGGTGTTATATTTAGCCCTCATTTCTCAACAGAATCTGCACAGCTATGTACTACCCCTTCACAGGGTGGGAGGTGCAGGTTGCTCCCCAGCATCCCAACCCCTCTCACTGCCACCGCTTGCTCAGAGTAGCTATTTCACAACTCAGACTTGCCCCATGACACGCTGAGCATCCAGGATGAAATCAGCTGTCCCGCTAAATGCCTGACAAGGTTTTGTACTGCCTCAGTCACACTCCTACCCCCTTTTCCTGAGCACTCAAGTGGTTTACCACAGGCTGCCCTCTGTCTAGAGGTGAATGCCTATCTCACAGCACAAGAAACCCTTCTCCGTCTGTGCCTGATGTAAGGAATGCCTTTCCTATCTACGAACCCGCCAAGAATTAATCAATTCACTTAGAGAAGAAAGGGACAAGACCCCACAACCCAGCTTTTCTCTGATTTGTAACCCATTCATGGCCAAAAGGGAATACTGTATTCACAAAACACAGGAAGCTGTGCAAGGGAAGCTTTTTTCCCCCTACAGCTCTCATTTTTGACACAGTTTGTGAGCAGAAGTGAATCCTGGTGGAGACAGATGTGGTGGGGCACTATGTTGACTTCTTACATGCACCTGGTGACTGAGAAAGATTTCTTTTTTGAAACCATTGCCAGAGGTCCCAACCCCATCAAGATTTCTTAGTAATGGCCATGTACAAATGCCCAACGTCCCATGGCACTTACAACCTCCAGGTCACAAAACACAACCAGTGCAACAAGGGGGAGGAGAGTGTGGAGAGAAGATATGAGGGGTGACAGGTGAGTAGCTCTTGTGTCCTCAGGCAAATCTTGACAGCACAACCTACTCCAAGTCCTAAAACTTCTCAGTCATTAACTTAACCTTCAAAACTCTAGCAGGATTTCAGAAGTCCTACAGACTCCCTGGACAATGGAGCGGCAAACATCTGACTTCAGGACAGCAAAAAGTAAGAGGCCTTTGCTCAAAAGGGAAACTGAAGTTTGGCACTATCTTATCTCCTATCTTTTCCACGTTTCCATAGGAGAAGACAAAATGTTCAGCTGACCAGTTTTCACTGCAAATCTCAGATTAACATAGCTGGAACCAAAGTTGATGCAATCTGAAGACAGTAGTGACAGGTATTGCATGTAGCAATGACTGAACAAATGACTGCACATGAGATACCCGTTTTCTTTTTCATCTCCCCTTTTTTCAAAAAAAAAAACCAAAAAAAATTCAGAAGTGAACAGAAGCAACTAAGGTAGCCATTTTGCAGGAACAGGAGGGCAGCTGACTCACATCATTTGCAGCAACTGGTCTTTGGCAGATTTGGGCATTGCAACTTACTGCTCTTACCTTGAAGAGGAGCTGGAAAATAAATAGAAAATAGTAACTGTGTCAGTTGTCATGAATAGCCTTAAACTTAGGCACAGGCCGAATGACTGCACACAAGCCAAACCATAAATGCACTGGACAGAATTTTGCACGTAAGCATAACCTATGGTGCAAAGTGAAGGTTATCAGAAATGACCTTCTGGCTGGTAACAGCACAGCAAGCAGGCAGTAATGGCTTTGCTCTAGCATGGAGCAGGGGCTTCTCTGTGAATCACGTAGCACTGCTGCTGCTGGAGAAACAGCAATCCCTTCCTGCAAGCTAAAAAACAAAACAGTGCAAGTGAATGAAAAGGAGAAATTTTTTCTTCTTTTTTTGGTAGGCTGCTCAAACGTTCAGAAATTTAGAAGAGAACTATTTTATTTGCACCTCTTAAATGAAGTCCTAACCAACTGCACCATAAAGAGAGCTATTACCTCCATTACCAGAAGATAGCTGGGGTGGAAAAGAGATAAAAGTACACTCTGCAGTAAATAATTAGCAGCTCTGGCCTTCTGCTGCGTTATGCTTCTCACGCTGAACCAGGAAATAGTTGAATAGATATATTTAAAAGTATGAAGACTGAGTCAGAAGACAATAGTTAAATACCAGTTAAACCACATACCGTAGGTCTGTCTTGTAGTAGTGGGAAATGAGTACCGCTTAAGGCTGTTCCAGATATTGCATCCACCTGCAAATATTTGCTGCTGGCTACAGCTCAGCACATACACTCTTACTAGCACTGTCAGTACTTTGCAAAATATTGCAGACAAGAAAGAAAAAGAAAGTTTGCTTAATACAGAGTACAATAAACTAATTACATGCTTTAATCATCAAAAGCATATAATGCCTGATTGGGGAGAATTTTTTAAATTTTTTTTTAAAAAAACAGGTTATATGATTATAAAGTTAGTTAAGGATATAGCTGCTTTTTTCCAAGCATTTTCAGCTTTCAGTTTCATGAATATAGAGAGCTAATTATTAGCTTCTTTAATGTGGATCTTTTACTATGAACGTACATCAGAGATCAGAAATTACAATGTCACAGAGGATTCGGGCACACACAATAAAAGCAGAGAAGCAATTACACTTTCATTACATTGTCTCAAATCCACATAAAAAAAATTACCCTGTGTTAAGACATTTATATTTTAGATGAACTACCTTTCAGCAATAATAAAAATCACTACAGCTGGAGAAAGAGACGACAAGAAGATAAAAATGAACTGACGTGGTGCTGGAGGACATTAGCCATTAAAGTCTTATCTTATGAAGAAACAGCTAAACACTTTATGACAATATTTCATCTTTAACTGTTAAGAATGAAAAGATGCCTGCTTCCAAACATATAAAAGATTTTTTTTAATTTGCTTCTGTTAGCTGGCTAGTTCTTCTATGCATCTCCTAGAAATTTTAACATCTCCAAATGCAAGTCCTTCTAAGTTACAAAGGAAAGTTTTCTTTCCTTTAATAGGGACAAAGCAGAGTATTATGGAGATTTATTATATACATACAATTACTTGCATTGTTATGGAGATTAAAGGACAAAGGGCCAACAGATCTAATTCCAGATATTACAGCCTTGTCCTTTCCCATAATTATGTCTTAAAATGGGATTGCAGTTAACACATTCACAATACCAATATCTACCAATGCACTGCATGTACTTAAATGATAGATTCAGGTATTTTAACATGGATGCAGCAATACATTTAATTTATCATTGATCATTCAGGTGAACATGTCCAACCTAATAGTACCAATAAGGGGCATTTTTTCAGTTGGTTCTAAGAGTCTTAAAACTTGTACAAGGTTCTTTAGAAAATTAGTCTAGTCTATTAGTCGCTTAAAAAAAAAAGGCAAACCAAACTTTCACAAAAATGTTCCCCTTTTTTTCTTCCATCTCAGAAATATTTCCAGAAATAGGATTTTGAATTGCAGAGAGATACTGAAAAAAGAAAATGAAAGTATTTTCATTCTGCAGATGTTAATGTCGCCCCTTTATCTCATGTGAGATGTCAGTCTCCTTTCTTCAGCTGTCAGATACAACATATATACTGGAAACTCTGAAGTACCAGGCCTCTGTCTGTGGCTTCCACAGTATGACAGCTAAAAAGGCCAGATCCTGACCTCAAAGCTGGATCTCTTATTTCTCCCTGGTGCCCAGCTGCAAGGAACTAGACCCTAGAGGTGAATTCCCCTCAAAGAATTATGCAAACTGAACCAAAGATAATGAACTTCCCCAAAGAAAGAGCTTTCTTTTTTGCAGTTTTGTTGAAGATACACAAAGACTATGGGAAGGAAACTGTGGCTACACTTCTTGTATTTCTCCTTCACCAAAAAAAAAAAAAAAAAAAAAAAAAAAGTATAAACCATCAAAGACCTCAGTTAATCAGGCACAGCCTACTTTGCAAAAAAATTGCATCAGAATTACACCAGAACAAGTACATTTTTATTGGTCTTGAACTCCAAGCCTAGTATTAGAAGAAGTGGCTGATCCTGAAAGGGGACTGAAAGAATGCTAGAATTTAGAAAGCACAATTCATGTAGCAGGAAAGCCATGAGCTGTCAAGTCCCCAAATCCAAATTTGGTTCTAAACGGGTGATTATAATACATGCAGCCTCAAAAAGTCATCAGAATTCCCATATCTGCTTTCACCAGAGAAAAATAATTAAAAAACCTCAAGATCTAATTACTTCAAAGGACCCAACCAATTTACCATCATTCATTTTATTTCACCTTCGGTTTGAGATATTTATAAGTATCTAAAGTTCCTGCAGAATCAGAGAAAACAACAGAGCACAATCACAAAAGGAGGAAAACCCTAAACTCCCTTACTAACACAATACAATTTTGCATATGTAAATTTGATGCTGGCCACAGGCACCCATTTTTTCCCCTTCACACTGGTTTTCATAACAAGTCATATTTAGAGTTTAAAAAGTACACTGAAACCATGGCATGCCTACTATTGTAAAAAAACCACCGGCAAGGCTGAGTCAATCTCTTTTGATGGGTACACACTGCTACATTCTGCTATGCTGAAACTACTAACATGCATTTCTTTCACCTGCATCCCAGAGGTTAATGGTGGAAGCCCTTCTCTTTCTCAGTCAAAGCTACATCTTGGTCTCAAAGAGAGGTCATTTGGCCCAAATCCCTGCCAGAACAGAAAACTAGTCCCCTTCCCAATCAGGGCTATTCTTCCTGTTTAAGATGTCACTAGTGGTGGAGGCATCTTCTATTTTCGGCTGGACGCTATTTACCATCTAGCATCCTCTCTGCCCTTTCCACTTCAAAACACGTCGGCCACCTTGCACAAATACAAGCAGCAGAACAATTTTAGGCAAATAAAGACAGAGACGTGATCTCTCTTACTATGAATTCAGACAGTAACTAACAAGTCATCCGTCCTTCAGCTGATACAGGCTGCAGCCAGATGAAGCTAACTAATGAACTCTCGTCATTTTCCCCTTTGCGCCTCTATATCATGACACCTTTGGCAAAATTAAGTTCAAAGTTTCAAGGGAATGCCACGGAAATCAGCTAACTGATCCACTTGGAGCATAAGGAAACCCTGGGGAGATCAGGCAGCAAGAAGAAGCAAACCCTGTTTACCTGCAGGACTACTGACATTGCAAGAACAATAAGCACTAGAGGGAGGCAGCAGAAAGTTTTCACAGTCCGTAATAACACAGATGGTCCCATGCTTTGCTGCATATGTAGGCTGGCCTGCCCCAAAATGAAGCTGCACCTTTCTCTGGCCATGGCCTGTTGCCCCATCCTTTGCAGCACCCTCCTGTCTCGTGAGGCAACGTAGCGCTCCCAAGCCAACTCTCTGGCTGGGCACCCACCTGCCCTTTGCATGGCACTCTCCTTATTTCCAGGGACGGAGTTGGTAGAAATTGTGATTTGCAAATGAGGACTCAAAAGCAGATACGTAGAAACAGATTTGCCAGCGGTGACCTGTTCACGCGTGTACATGAAAATAAACAAGGAAGCTTATTAAAAATGCTTTAACTTGACAGAAACCAAGTGCACAAGAGGAAATAACGAGAGAAAGTTCATTCTAAGCTCCACCACAACAGGGAATGCAGCAATAAGTCACTGGCATTCCTGTGAGAAAACAGCCTCCAGAGTCACCTGCCACTGCAGAGACAAAACATCAGCAAACAAAGCAACATACGTAACATCATAACCTTGGCTAGGAGTCTTCATAGAGGTATGTAGAGTTCCCTATCTTACCACCCACCTACCAAGGTGCCCTAAAACTATGAATGATTTATCTCAATGCACCCTATAAAAAAAAAAATCCCACTGAACTAGTAAAAGCACAGGCTTTTAAATATGTATTTAAACCCACCAGAACATGCTAAGCTATGGTCCTGCAATGACCAGGGACAGGCTGAGCTGGTTTACACAAATAATCCCTCTTTAGGGAGCACTCCCATTCAGGGTAGGTTCAACCCAAATCCTTCCAAGCTGGCAGATGAAAAACCCTGCCAAAATATTGCCAAAAGGAAGTAAGGAATTAATCTGAGAATGCACCTAATCACAGAACCAGCTGTGTTTTAGATACAAACTATAAAATCCTAACAAGGAAAAGCTCCCAGGCACTTATGTCCCTCCTCTCACCTGCGCTATGGCAGGAGAGAGGGCTCCAGCACCTTCGGGCTCCGACAAGATCCACTCACATGGCCAGGACCCCTCACCCTTTCTCAAACACCCACACTCTCTGACACGGATACGCTAACAGACTGCATCTGCTTACCAAGAGAGACTGTAATTTACAATAAAGCTCTGGACCCAATGGTCAAGTCTTTACTTGACGATTTTGTAGTCTCAGAACCAGAAATTTCTTACCTTCAACGGGAGAAATACAGATGAAGTTCACATAAATTATTCCTTATACTCAATTCCTGGCCCATATGGTGCACAGCAAACAAGAAAACAGTACTACAGTATGTAGACGTCATTCTCCTGCACACCACAAAACCAAACCAATCAACCAAAAAACCATTAAGTCTTTCCAACAAACAAAATACCCAACCCAACATTTAAAAAACCTCCACCTTCTAAAACCTGAAGTAGAACCCCAGATGCAGTACTGAACAAAAACTCTGCATGCATTAGCAACTTATCAACGACATACTAGATATTTCTTTTACTTGTTTAGTTTGGCTAAAACTGTACAAAACAATGAGAAAAGTCAGAAGCATACCAAACAAATGGGGTGTACAAAAAGAATAGGAAAAAGAAACCAAGAACGAGCAGATGTGCAGCACTGGAGAGAAGTGCTCTAGGCCTTGGCTAGGAGGGCTTAAAGAGTAATCCTTCCAGTGGTCCCTTCTCCCTCCCCAAAGCAGGACTCGTGTCAAACATAGGCCTTAGCCCTCTTCCCTGTACACACCAACTGGGTTTGGAGCACCATGTAAAGCCAAGATCCGTTGCAGACCCCATAGGTCTGATACCACAGCAGACTCCAACATCATTCCTTCTCCTGTTTGTAGCTGTAGGCACCATTTCCTCTATTCTGTTTAAAAAAAAAATCAGTGCCGTTAAAAGCACAGTTTCTTTTTCTCCATTGCACTTCTACAGGTGGAGAAAGAGGCTTTCATATGGGGCCCTAGGCGTCTCAGACAAAACATAGAGGCAAAACAGTGACAGTTGGACTGTGCGGCTTCTAATACCAAGGGATTCTTCCAATTTCCTGGTGATGGCAGGAAAATAACCTTAACTACATTCAGTGATGCACCAAATACAAAGAACATTTACAGAAAGATACGGACAGTACTCTGTGCTGCCCTGCCTCTTCCAGAGAATGCCCGTGAGCGGCACAGAAGATAACTAAATGAGGCCACAAGTTTATCGATCCAGCTCTGGTTGGACCACATGTATATGTCCATTCTTTGCTGGATTACAGAAATACCTTTCCCACTTAATCTTGGATTTTCTCCTGGAATTTTGGATTAATAGCCCCAGGAGGCCTGTTTATGTGCAGATACATTTGGGAACAGCTGGAAAGCACTTAGAGAAAAGCCTTGGTGCAGCCTTCCAGAGCAATGCGTCTGTTCTGTTCTTCTCTTCCTGCACACGCCTGATCACTCTTTCCCCCACACACATTACTTTCTAACGTTTCATATTAGCACATGCTCACCTACACTTAGTTGTCTTTTTCCACCACAATTAAAGTCCTCCCCTGCACAGTCATCTCCTGCTGAAAATTAATTTCCTACTGATGGCTCCATTTAAGGCAAGGTTCTGTTTCACTCTCCCTTTCCTACATAGCAGTAGGCCCACCCGGCTAGAGAAAATTCAACTAGCTCCTCCTACAATTCCAGCAACCTTTAATGCTGTTCAAGGTACTATTTACATTCAAATTTTGGAGTCTAACTAAAAACATTCACATCAGGCTAACAACCAGATGTGCAGCCACCAACTATTTTAACAGCTTTTCTCGCCTTTGCTCATATCGAGAATCTTCTTTCAAGCAAGCAAAAAACCCAAATAAATGACACGAGACGGGCTTCATACCTACAAACATAAAATTCCTAGTTCCCAACCACTTTTCAACATTGTTGAAATGCTCATTCTATGATACACTGTAATTCTAGTAGGAAGAAGGAAATGCATAAATTAAAATTATATGTATTATGGCCTACACAATAAGCAACCAAAGATTTTAAAACAGTAGCAATTTCTCTCTCTCATATTTAGAAACTCCAACCAAAAAAAATTACATGCCATGAAAATCCTCAACAAAGACTTGCATGTAGCTCACATAATTGAGGAAGTACTAATAATAGCGTGGCTGTTTGCACAGACAACATTTCCACTGTGGGCCTGAATTCTGATCTTAAATGTGCAGAAGAAGATATTTCGTTGTGCGTTGCTGGCTGGAGACTAAAATCTAAGTACTGGAAACCATCTGAGTATGCTGCAATGTGCAGTCAGCCTATGTAGCTGAGGAAGCGCTATGCACATCCATGCCACATGGAAAACAAAGCACCTATTGAGTACTGGGGAAGGTGTTCGTGTTGTGCGTTCTTGTAATGAACATAAGCACGTGACATTAACCTGTGTTGTAAGTCTGAGCGAAAATGAAAGCCTTTGCATTTCAGCACCAACTGTCAGTCAGCACAGAAAAATAACTTGTCCTGACAGATGAGAAGTGTATTTCTAAGCTCCTCTGACACAAGCAAACTCAGTTCGCAGCCGCGGCTTCCCTTTCTGGTCTATGCTGCGTAAGTCCAGGCCTGCTCAGGTCTCCACATGAGTGATTGCCCATAGGTGTGTTTCTAACAGTGGTCATTAAAGCTTTTACGCCAGAAGTGTATTTACAGAAGCAGCAAGGAAGCCTTACATTTCTAAGGCTTTTATTCTTTTTAAAAGCTCTAGATAAGCCACGTGTAGACCTATGTCACAAAGTTTTTGCACACTATTTGTGTTAAATAGTACTTACTTTTAAGGGTTTTTTTCTTTCATGTGCTGAAGATTGCCCAGAATAATTTTGCAAACTAAAATTCAGAGTACCACACAAGAGAAGATTCAGCAAGGATGACTAACATTGATCAATATATAGCAGAAATTAACGGACATTCAACATACACACATGGCAAGTCCACATTTTAGATATGATGGTGCTTTATTTAAACTCCTCAGTTGGGAGTTCAGATCAGTAATTAAGTTATAATCCTATATAATGAACTCACACAGTATCAGTAGGAATTCTGTACATAGAATAAGCTGCAAGAACAAGCTGTGACATCCACATAAAAGGCATTTATAACCCTAAGCACCAAAACAAGCACGCAAACACTGGAGTTTAAAAGTCTGTTGCTTTTGAGTAGTAGATGTTATGTTGTCATATCACTAATGTGATCATTTCCAAGTCATCATCTCCCATAAAAAAAACTTAGAGCAAGATTTGTTTTTTTAACAACTCCAACCTTGCCCGCTATGTTGTAATTCATTGTAAATAAGGAAGATGCCTATCCTCGAGTAAAAGATGCCACAGAAAGATCATATGCTTGTCACACCACCCAGGAGCTGCCATGACACAGCCATTCCACAGATCAGGATGCTTCCCAGCCCTTGAGTGTGTTTGGGCCAACAATGCTGCCTGTGTTAGGAGCGCTGTCCCCTCACCGACCCCACAGCCATCTGAAAGGCAACCAGATCCAGCTGAGAGCCACTTCCACCAACTCGCTCCGTTTCTTCTCACCGGCTGGCAGGGAGACTGTAGACAAGGGGCAATAGTTCTTACTAGCAATGCACAAGGTCCAGCTCGTGCCACACGTCTGACAGTCTTGCCAACTGCTGTCATCTTCTTACACCAGCTAAATACCTTACTAGGTAGTCCCCGGCCATGTTCCCACACCTGCACACATGCCACATCACAAACGATGCTGGCCAACCCATACATCTGCCTTAACCCCTGCAAAGAACTCCCCAAAAAGAGCAAAACTGTTCCCTATCAGAGACCATCCTGATTTTTAGAGGGCAAGACCATACGAACACTACTTGGAAGAGGCAACAAGACTATAGCGCTCATAGCAAGCATTCCCTCCAAGCAAGGCTTTATTCTGCATTGTTATTGCTGGCATTACTGGGCTATACAAACATATAAGCATTATCCTCCCTACCTGCCGCCCTAGTCCTCTAAGGAAAGCGCTCCTAAGAGGCCTTTCCCCCTACCTCTCTCTGTAGATCAAGCAAGCGCTCCTAAAATTCAAAACTCTGCCAGGTGCTGACCAGCACCAGTCTCTGGTGAGCAGAGACTTCCTTGCACTGGCTTTCACATTCACAGGTACACCTAAAGTCACAACTGACACTGTCAAAAACTGTAATCTTCCGAATTTTCAGACCGTGACACCACAAGCTGGGGACCTCTCACCTAAAATTATTCAAGGCCAGGTTAGATGGGGCTTTGAGAAATGAGATCTAGTGGGAGGTGTCCTTGCCCATGGCAGGGGGGTTGGAACTAGATGATCTTTAAGGTGCCTTCCAGCCTAAACCATTCCATGATTCTATAAGGTTATGAACTACACCAAAATCTGCAGATCCGATCTATGTCCTGTAGCACATTGATGGGAGCTCTAATACTATGAGGGGATGACAGGACCTATTCAAGGGTCCCACAGGGAGCCAGTGGGGTGTGCAGCTGGGCCCCAAGATGATGAATGCATAAATGTAACTACATGTAATTAAGGAGAGAGTCCAATTTTTTTAAATTATTATTATTTAGCATACTAGACACCAATTAAGAGCCAGACTTAGAGGACAAGTAGATCATTACATCACAAGATTTCATACTCTGCTTGAGAGAAAAACTACAAACAATAGAGGTCACAGCTGGCAGATCCTCACACAACGGTTCCTCTGCTTCAAGAAAGAGAAGTCAGTGCAAGCCACATGCCTACACAAGGCTCCTGTTGCCTGAGTGAGCCTGCAAGGCTATACCCAAGGACAATCCAAGTCTGCCCTGAGCTTTTCCGAAGTGCTGGAGTACTTTGATTCCCGAGTCAGTCTTAGCTCTTATTCAGAAGGGACGTTTAAACCTAAGCTTGGTACAACAGCAGAGATGGCGAGACAAAACACTGCAAGGTACCCCAAACTGAATGAGACACAAAACAAGGAGGAGGAATCGAAGGTTTACAATAGCCACTAGCTGTAATCACAAGCTGGTGCCAATGTAGGATAAGGAAACAACAGTCAAAAATCTAAAGCACTAGTATAGTTATGCTCTGAAGCTCTCCGGGTGGGACTGAAACGTGAGCGAGGCAGAATTGTTAACACAGACTACTGAGCACCTTGGTCCACACCAACACACATTCATGCTTCTGCAGCGGAAACCGCTGAGGCAAAGGCCAAGCAGGTACATCCGGAAGCAAAAGTTCAGCAAGCCCCAAAACACTGGAGTTCACCGCAGTCATGAAGGTTTCCTACGGGAATGCTAGGAAGCCATCAGCTGATAGAAGCACGGCGGGTCTACGCCAGCGTATGATGAGTGTGCCACCTGGCAAACGATGTTGATTTACATCACTGAAAGGTGTTCTTGGAAGAACATCCTGCAACGTGCTGGGGCACAGAGGGAGGCTTGAAACCCAAGTGTGCTGGCACAGGCCTCCTGTTGACCTGCAGCCCGACACCACCAGGTTCGCTCTCTCCGCGCCACGGCAGGATTTGCCCGTGAAAACTCCACGCCGCTCCGGAAGGCTGTAACCCAGTGGGCGATGTGCACTACCAGCACGGGGGACGTGCAAATAACACATTACTAATTAACCAGCAGTGACTCGAGGAGGGCAGGCTACACTCACTACTCAGCGGGGAGACGGGAGCCGTTCCTGCCCTACCCAAGGCAGCTTTCCGCGAGGGAACAAGCGGGGCAGCCCCATGCCCCGAAGGCAGCCAGGGGGCTGTGCCGCAGGGTCGCGCCCCCACCGCATCCCCGCCAGCGGTCGCCCCCCAGGCTGCGGCCGGGCGGGGCTCAGACCCCCGGAGGGCAGGCGGGCAGCGCCGGGGGAGGCCGAGGCCCCCGGGGATGCCGCCCCAGGTGAGCGCCGCCTCCGCCGGGCCACGCCGCGGCCCCCCCCTCAGCCTTCCCCTTCCCTCCGCGGGCGGCACCGGCGGGACAAAGCCCGAGGGTCGGCCGCACACCTG
>VZSF01009945.1:953314-1003280 GCA_013398295.1 Chionis minor | reverse complement strand
CCGGGGGGTCGCCCGCCCCCCTGCCCCGCCGGCCGCACGCCTCCCCGCGGAGCGGGGGGAGCCGCCGCCGGGGCAGCTCCGAGCGGGGGCAGGTGCGGCGGCCCCTCCACCTCCCCGCGCCCCGCTCCGTCCCCCGCGGTCTCACCTCGGCCAGCAGCAGCAGCAGCGGCGGCAGCAGCAGGCAGGGCAGGGGCAGCGGCAGCCGCCTCATGGTGGCGGAGAGCGCTCCCCGCTGCGCGCACGGCCGCTCAGCCCGACGCCGCCTCCCTCGGAGACATGGCCGGGCTGCGCGCCCCGCACCGCCCGGCGTCCCACCCCTTCGCCGCCCTCACAGGCGGCGGCGGCACCGCCTCACCCTCCCGCCGCTCCCTCTAGCGCTCCCTGACTGGAAAGGCGGGTGGCTGGAGCCGCCGCCGCCGCGGGGGAAGCGCTGCGCGGGGCGGAGTGAGGGGGCGAGCGGGACGGGCGGCTGCGGGAGGGGAGGGGAGAGGAGAGGAGAGGAAAGGAGGGGAGGGCGGCGCTGGTCACCGCTCTCCACCGCGGCTCATCGCCTCCTCCCCGCCGACCCCTCGCCCAGGGCTTCAATGGCCGTCTTGCGGGGCGGGGGCCTTCCCCGCCTTCACCCCTCCCTCCCGGCATCTGACATCTCGCCGGGCCGGGCGAGGAAGTGGTTCCCTCCGAAAGTTTCCCGGCCTCTGTGCGCTGCCCGGGAGGAAGCGGCGCCGCGGGGAGCGCCCCGCCGCCCGCCCCGGCCTCGGGACGGTGCTCGGGGGCGGGCGGTGCGCAGAAGAGCGGCTGGTAAAACGAAGGTCAACCCCCGCCTCGGGGGCCTCGGCCGCCCGCCCCTCCGCCGGCGGGAGGGGAGCGCCGCCGGCCCGCAGGGCCCCCCGGGGGCCCAGGGGGGCGTAAGGGGCTGCCGAGGCCGGAGGAGGTGGCGGAGACGGTCGTGGTCGTGCCGCAGTGGGGGGCTCCGCTTACTGCGCGGTCCGTCACCCCCAAGAGCCCTGTCCCTCTCCAGGCACTGGTTTGGACATGTTTTACCCATGTCATCAAAAAGGACGTGACATCATCAAATGCAATCGCTTTTATAACCTTGACTTACTTTCACACCTCCCTTTCACATTTCGTTCATCTTGGGTAAGGGAAAAGGAGAGACAGGGTCAGTTTACACAGCGTATATTTAATTATGGAAACTCTGGCAAGTCTTCATGTTCTCAAAAGTTTTGAGCTCACATGTTTGTAATTTCCCTGTCTTTCCTGAGCTCTCAAAACATACACACAGCATTATGGAAGCAAATATTTCCACAGGAGTTCCTGGGAAGACTCAGAAGATTAAGTGCACATACACACCTTACTGTTCGGGAGGCTGAGACTTACAGCTGGAGCCAGGTAAACACTGTGGGCATCCCTTCACATCAATAAGATTTGTAGGAAATAGGTAATTGGTTCAGAAAAGTATTTTAAAATTGTTAGGGTGCATCCAAGTAATGAAATATACGCTATACAAAACCCCTTAATAAAACCACCTTTTCTACACTTTCCATTCAGTGTAAAGCACCTGAGAATTGTTTTCCAGCTGAAGACTCCTCCTGGTAAACCACACACCTTCCCGAATTCTCACTGGCTGCAGAGGAGTTGTTATACTGAGATAAGTTTTGCAGGTCAAACCCTACCATTTGGAAATTACAGCTCTGACTTAAAAAAAAATAATTCCTTGTTGCAGCTCCCCAGGCCCGGGCAGAGCCCCGAGGCCGGGTTTCGCTGGCATCTAAAATGCAATCATCCACCTTCGTAGTGGCAGATGAGGGCTACACTGCACAGCTGCACTTGAGCAATCGTACTTGGCCATCCTGAGCGCCAGCTCAGTGAGAACAAGACGGCTTTTTCAATGGCATGCCTTTCCAGTATGACAACCTAGTAACTAATCCAGTTACCCCTGAAACTGAGTGGGAATCTCTCCACTGATTTAAGCGGTAATGGCAGCCAGCCCTGAGGGAGGAAATAAATAAATAAAATAAATGCACTGAGACAGCAAGAAGTGGGATTCTGACCTATTCAAATTTATAAGTATCTTCAAGTTGATGTCGCCATCCCCAGACTCCACATGTCCCTGGCCTCTCAAGTTCACTCGTCCTTCTTCCCTTAATAGCCCACCTAACCCAGCTTAGAAGCAAAGGGTTGTTGCTTTTCTTCGGCTCTGCTAATTCCTTGCTCCAGAGGGCAACTGGGCAGCTACATCACTAGTGCAGGAAGCTAAACTGGTGAGGAAGCCAATAGCTGGTGGGGCTTTTCACACACAATCTACATGGAATCTGTGATGAATTACTTCCTTGTGTAACATTTGTGGCTGAATCCTCACAACTACTTGTATGTCAAGTACCTGAACCAGGATGCCTATGAAGTTCTGGGAGACAGTCTCATTTCTGGAGCATCCAAAATAGCAGAGGACTGTATTAAATTTGCTTGTAGAGATATGTAAGCAGAGTATTTCTAGGACTTTAGTATAAAACTACCTTAATATATATCTTTAATAATAACCATAACTTGTGCCAGTCATCAGCAGGATTTCTGCTGTAGTAGGTTAAACTGGCACAAAGAAAGCATAGAAGGTTTGTTACTGTTTTAGGGTACATCTCTGACTGATTGTTACCAGACCTCAAGGAAAGGATTAACTCCTTTCCAGAGACATTTCTTGGGTGGGGGTAGTACACAGTCAGGGACATCGTTTAGTCTGCAGTGAAGGAGTGAGCTACCAAGATTCACAGACATTTGTAGAGGTTCAGATGTGCTGAAGAAGATGGCCACAAAAAGAAAAAAAAAAGTGCCAAGAAACATAGGGCACTAAAAGTGTAATTGTTTTGTAATGTAAAACAGAAATGCAATTTCCATTTGACTCGCTGAAAAAATAAAACTGGTAGCAATCAACTTTTTTTTTTGTACGTACAGATTCTGATGAAATATTTGTCTCCCCCTCCCCCAGATCATTTAAAATTCTGGGATGAATGTTCCAAAAAAGCTTTCCTGATTAGATTTTGAGAGCTCCGTGGAGCAAGAATCACACATGTACCTGATTGCTTCCTTGGATCAATGCCTCTGCTCTTTATAGCATGCTCTGGTTGACTGCTAGCCATGCAGACCTCAGGGAAGAGCTGGATGGCAAAGAGCTGTGATTCATGCCAGAATCAGAGACTTCACAGTCTGAAAATGGAAAAGAGAAATTAAAAGCTAAATTTTTTAAAGTCTTCCAGGTGTTAATTGTTCAGCAGCAATAACCATCACAACACAAATAATTTCCTAGGAATTAGAGGCTCAAGGTTGCATTTCAGGCCACAGGCTTTTCACAGCTTGTTACTAATCTGCTGGAAATACCCCGAATTACAACTGCTGTCATCTAATTGTTTCTCTAGGTAAGTTTTGTTTATTCCGTAGGCTTCTATTAAACCTATATGTGTGACAGGATTATAAAACTGGGTAGGTGTTGCTCCTGGGCTAAAGCTTCTACTATACTTTCATCTGGAAGTTAATTTGTGCATCTGAGTCATAAAACCTCTTCAAAAGGAAGCGTCAGAGAGAAGTGTTTCCTCAGCCTTATAATCAAGTTTTTGAACAGGAGACCTAAGTTTGAAAGTTGCCTTGGGCACTTGCACACAAATCCAGGAAGAATGTGCAGGCATATTACTTATGGGTGCTCTAGTTTACACAGCAAGGTATACTACTAATGCTCTGGGCAGAGAGAAAGGGGAGACTGCAAAAGTATAGTGACCCAGAGCTGTCCAATTCGGAGCAGTTGCCCTGGCTGATAATATTTGTCTTTCACTGGGGCTGGCAACTAAATATGCTTTCAAAAAAAAGCCCCAATAAAATCAGTATGGCTATATTTAACTGCACACCACAGCCAGCCATGATCACAATAGTATATTCTCATTAGTTATTCACAGTTTCATTCATCAGCTCAGTGTGCAGTGTCAGCCAAAAGAGGCATCAAATTGTTGAGCATCATCAGGAAGGGTGTTGAGAACAATGCAGAGAGCATCATTTTGCCAATGAGTAAAACCCAGGTGCACCCACAGCCTGACTAATGCGTGCCACTCTGCTCTCAGCGTTGCAAGAAGGACATAATGGACCGAGAGGGAAGGTACCAAGAAGGGTAGCTAAATGATGTGGATGATGGTGCAGCTCTCTTACCAGGGGATACTTAAAAAGCTGGGACTGTTCAATTAAGAGAGAAGAAGTCTATCTGGAAATAAGATGAATGAAAAAACTTATTTAGTAAATCCCACCTAGAACTAGGGACCACTAACACTACTAAGAGATTGGTTTAAGAGATGCGGTGCTTTCTTACGTATCAGGCAATGAACTTGTGGAATATGTAGTCACAGCAGATTTTAAAGGCAAACAGAATGAGCAGTGCCAAAAAGAGGGTAGACAAATGCATGGACAAGATGTCCATAAACAAGGAAAAGGCAGAGTCTCTAGCATCCCTAATCTATAACTGTGGATGCTGGGAAAGGACCTCAGATAGCAGTTAAGTTTGTTTGCTCTTCCTAAAGAGAATCTCCTAATGCCACTGCTGGAGACAGGGTACTGGGTTGGATGCATCCATCGCTGGTCTGACCAAGTAGGCATTTCTTAGCTGCTTACAGTAGCAGTGTCCAAAACAGAGCCTCACTGTACAAAGTACCGTATAAGCACATAGCCAGGAACAAGTCTGATAGCCATCGGCTTGCTATTTCAGTAAGCAAGACAGGTAAAACAGCAAGGAAAGTATATGTCTCCGTTGTCATTCATAGGAGAGGAAGCACTCTGTGTTATGATTCCAGACTGAGGTCTAAAAAGCGCCGTGTGTTTTTGCTTGCCGTCGCAAGTCCTCAGATTCAGACTAGATGGGGCCTACGTGACTCACACAGGATGACAAATGGACTTCTGTCCTGTCCGTCATTGCTCAGTGCCCTGAAGCGATGTAAGCCCAGAGTGCTCTTTCTGGTTGACATTGCTCTGGCTCTTATTTACACCACTTCTGACCCCGTAAGGGTCCTTCAGGTTTCCGTGTACCACTGAACTCAGAGGTGAGTCTCTTGGGAACAACTCACAAAGCAGGACTACAGTCCCTTTTACATTGCAACAGAGGAACAAGGGGAGAATAAACTAAATTGTACACTGATACAACATACAGCGTTGTCCCAGGAACACAGTTCTACTACTTTGAAAATAACCTTGAAATGAAGAAGATCGACTAAAGGTCTTGATAGTAGAAGGGAAATACTTTTTTTTTTTTTTTTACATAATCACAGAAGTAGCAACAAAACAGAACATAAATTGGTACAAATATATTTTGGTTCCCGTGTTCATAGTTCAAATGGAAGATGACAGCACACAATTCATTCGCTTCGCTCGAGTTCAACAGGGACATGACAAATACTGGACATTAAATTAGAAATCCTCCTTGAGAGCAGAGCAGTTCATGGAAAAGGTGTTACACTCATGGAAAGGTTATTGAGATGAATGTCTTCATGAGTGTTGAGGACCTTCCTGGGGTGTCAATCTGCCCAGAGAAATTGAAGAATTTGCAGCAAACGCAGCAGCTTTGGTGAAAAAGCAGAAAGTGGCTAAATAATGCATCTGGGGATAATCCTACCATTAGAAGTGATGCAGAAAAGTTTCAGATGTTGGATGTGGCTCTAACCCAATTTCCACTGGTACAAGCTCTACACAGTCTCTCTCTGCAGGAGGTACTGCCTGGGGACTGCTATGTAGTATTTTAACTCCTAAACAGTATTTTATTATTTTATTTTATTTTATTTTATTTTATTTTATTTTATTTNTGTATTTTATTATTTTATTTTATTTTATTTTATTTTATTTTATTTTATTTTATTTTATTTTATTTTATTTCTCTCATGTTCCCTACAAGGAATTAAATGTGTACAGAGCTGCTGGAAGAGTTGTCTTTCAAACAGAGGGTGAAACATAAGCAGGCAAGACATTCAAAGACAACATGTCACTTTTTACAACAAGAAGAAAGTTAACTTGACTTTTGGTTAGGCCAGGTTTGGGGTGGTTTTATTTTGACTCGGGGAGGAGAAAGATAGGTTTTGTTGTCGTGGTGGGGGCTAGCAAAGAGAACAAACTGAAAACAAGCTTTTGTGGGCTTTTTACCCAGCTTTCAACAAGACTTCAAAGTGTGATAACTGAAAACAACTTTTGGAGGTGGGTAACACTTTCAGTCAATCTATTACGCTCATTTAGTGGCCAATTTCCTCTGTGTGGGAAGGCAGGTGGGCGGGAGGATATCTTTTACATAATAATCGAAGGGAAAATATGCATTAAAACCCCACAGACTAGCACACTCCAAAACATCTGCAGCACCTGAGCTACTTCCAACAAAACACAACATTTTTGTAAGTGACAAAGTAAGATCAAACAGACACCAGCCTTTTAAACAGGTCATCTTCTACACAGCAACAAATGGACTCTGTTTTAGTGGGAGTAGATAAGAGGTCATGGTCCTACAGCTTGTTGCACAAATGCAAGGTCCCAGGCAATCACTAGGAGTAATGTCATGGGTTGCAAAGGGGTCTAGCACAATATATATACACATCCGAGTGTATATATATATATGTATATATATGTTCATACAGAACAAGAGAAAGCAGTGTCTGGCAGGATTATGGGAAATACCAGAAGAAGCTGGCAGCTTGTGTAGCTGTCGGAAAGATTTCCGCTTCTCCACCTGCTAATTTTTTTGTTCTTGTCTTCCCGCTCACTAAAGAAACGCATAAATGTTTTTCAGCATATGAAACTTCAGTGGAATCACCATATAATCCAAAAGGAATAATACCAAGCTAATTTCTGAACTTGTACTACAAAACATTACGATAGCTGAGTCTGCTCTAGTGAATGGGTGAGATCACCTGTTCAGTGTAAACCTGCAGGTGTGTACGTGACTGGGGACCTCTGTCAAGGGCAGTAGAAAAGGGAGCGGCTGGGCAGTTTATTCTGTCCAGAAGACCCTTTTGCCATGATCTCCTGCAACACATCCTACCACCTTTAAGCACTGAAACGTTAAGAAACTTGTCAGCAAAACCATGGTTCTCTGACACCAGGTGCAAAACCCCTGATACTTTAACAGCACCAAGATTTCCATATCAGGGGATTGTCATCTCTAGCATCACAGCTGACTGCTCCAGTCCCAAAATGACAGATGTTCTTGAAAGAAGGAACAAATTAAAAGAAAAGAAGGAACAAATTAAATGTGTTGACACCTTCGACAAAATGACTGAGCCTCCCTTTTCTTCTGACATTACAAATTGGGGGGTGGGCACAGTTTGAATGCTGGGCTTTTATGATGTCTTTTGCTTATCCCTCCACCCCCCAAATATAAATAATGATGTGGAGAAATGATGCAAAATTGCACGTCTTCCAAGTGTGATACGTATCAACTATATCAGGAAAGGACCATTTATGGACATTCTAAGAGAATAATTAGAGTCTTCAGGGTCATTTAACTCTTGCTCCACTGCAGAGATTGCCCTAAAAGAGATGTAGACACATCTTCTTGTACCAATTTCACGCATGGTGTTGAAACATGGAGTATTTTCATAGCAATTTACATTGGGCAATATTGTAATAAAGTGTGAGAAGCAGTTATTTGAGCAATAAAACTACTGGCTTGAGCACAGCTGGCCTGTTTTACGTATAACCAGTATTCTCCTGCAAAAATACCTGCTTTAAGCTAAACATCTCTTACAAAGGTATGCAAAAAACATCAGGAAGAAAAAAGACAAACAAAGGAAGAGGTGAGACTGAATCCCTGGAGTGCTGGTATCCAGGACCAAGAGACCAAGATCAGCAAGATACCCTTAGACTCCTCTTGGTGGATATCAGGTCCTATTTACTGTGCTGAATTTGGATGGTTTCAAGCATCTTGGCAGTATCACCTAGCAATTGAGCTTGAAAAGCAAGATGGCAAGAAGGCTAGGAAGACATCTGCCTGGGAAGAAAACAAAAGCTGACGTCAAAAAATTATCAGTCCACATCCCAGCTAGAATGGCTGAACTGCCTGGCTCTGAATTTGCATCCCCGCCCTTGGTATTCTAATGCCTGGTGATGCATCTTTGTTCATTTACTTGTCCTGCCTGACTGGAAATTATGTTTTGGCAACAACCTGCTATTTACTGTGGCACCACAGCCCTAAACATCCTTTAAGACATGCTGAGGCTTAGCTGGCCAAATTCTTATGCTGGCCTTTCAGCTCTCAATGAGAGCTGAGTGTCTAGCTTGCTTACATCCTTTTCAAAAATCCTAGGTTCTGTTTTTTGATAACATTTTTTTCAATCTCTATTTTTAAAATCTCTCTGCTATCTACCACTTGAACAGTCAGTGCTGTACAGCTTCCTGATGCTACTGGGAAAAGCTCTTACACTCACTAAACTCTAGTGAGTGAAATAATAAGCTACAAACCAAATAATCAAGTATTGCTATTGCTGTTCCCCCATGTTCTAATACTATGCACATGCATAAGAACAAAAATGGTAGAGCAGCAAATTGCTCTTTGGATTAATAGTTTCCGTATGCAATGCTTCCATCTGCAACTCCTCAGCTGAACAACAGGCTTTTCTGAACAGTACTTCTGCTCCCCAAGAAAACAAGGGTCCAAAAGGCAAGGAAGCCACATCAACAACTAACAATAAACCCCGTAGGAGGTATAGATCCTTCTAAAAACTGATGGATTAGATTCAGCCTGCTTCAATAGGTACTCACCAGCAATCATCCAACTTAATTTTACAGCTGACAGCTTAAAAAAGTTGGGTGAATAATCTGTTCTCTTAAAATGGAAAAATTCCATTTTCATGAAGATCTTGGAACTTCCCAAACTGCATCTACAGAGATATATGCTGTTGCAGCAGCTTTGCAGGACACAAAAAAAAAGCAATCATTTGTTATTTTCCATACTTGTCCTCCTTGCTAATTGCTGCAGAGCAGGGTAACTTCAAAACAAGCTAGTACAAAAGGGCAATGGCTCTACAGACTATATTCTCTGGCAGAGATGATGTGGGTTTGTTCTCTCTTTTAGCCCCTATGAGTGACAGGCTAAGGAGCTGTACCTGTCACCTCTGTTGCTAGTTGAGAGATGAAACACATAGCTCAAGTATATTCTATACATTGTTCTACAGCAGTACAGATAATCAAATTAACTGTGTCACTGTAAAACCACTTCTTTTTGTCAAGAAATAACGTAACAGTGGCCAGGGAGAAAGGAAATGGGAAGAGAATAGGGTGAGGGGGAAACAGATATCAAGGACATGGCAGAAAATTACTGCCTTATTTCTCCGCAAAACTCATACCTTCAGGTGATACCAAAGCAAGGAAATAAAGAAAGATTTGAATCAGCTGATCAGGAACAAATCATACTGTCCAGAACCTCAATATGAAAGCAGCAAGTCAAAAGCAGGGAAACACTGAAATTAGGTTTGGCTTTTTTTCTTGTTGAAGGATCATTGCTGCTGCTGCTGTACCATCAGCCTAAATAGAGGTAGGACTCAATCTGTGGCTGTAAGTACCGCAGGAGTGGCCAAAACCTCACAGGTTTGCTGTCAGACTATGCTGTCATCTTCCACAAACCAGACAGTACTGAGGCTTTCTATCAGGACTAAGCTCTTCACTCTCAATTGCTGGCTTCTTTGCTCTGATGTACTCTAATAGGGGCACTTAACTGATACAGGAGAACAGTCATTGTCATGAGAATACTCGCCATGCCGGTCTACAACAACAATTTGACTATCCTTGCCCGGGTCCCAGGCAGGTGGGTGTCTTGTAGGTTCAAGGTGGTATGCCCTTTTGAGAGATTTCTAATCCCTGCAGCTCAGGAAAGCAGGAGATAATGCAGGATGTTCTTGTGCTTCTTGGTAATTATCAGAGGGAATCATAGTAGAGCATTTGCACAATTAATTAATTTCCTATATCCAGCATACTTATTAACCTAGGGAATAAAAGTGATTATACTTCTCTTCTAGAAAGCATGTTCTTTCTGCACTGGAACTCGATCTTGCCTTTACTATTAATATATGGTTTGGTGAGATAAATATGACTCTTTTTTTAAAAAAAAATCATTTGTCCCAGCATCAATCTTACTTAGTGTATTAGTCAGTTCTGATTATAAAGGAAGTACATATCTCCAGGATGCACCAATTTTTTGTCTAAAGGTAAAAGATTCAAAATTAAAGTTAAAACCATAAATATGTTAATCTCAGTAACCAAGATGCTCTGATTAACTATTAAAACTTCTACTTGTTGCTCTCCTCTTGAAGAGGTTCTCAGGCTTTAGCTTGTCCAGGTCTTGAGAGACACAAGGATTAACACTGATTGCTGTCTACATGCTCCTTAAAAGTTTTGATTTCTTAAACAAGCCTTACAGTTAAGAGAGATCATTTAGATTTTTCTTTACAGGATGTAAGAAGGAAGGTTAATAATCTACTTAGTTTGGTGCAATAATTCCTCCCTTTCTTGTAGGAACTGACCTTTCTGCTGTGTCTTAGTGGATTTTGGGACACTGTGTACAAGTATGGGCTGAGGTAAGAAGTTAAGGTTTGCTGACAACACCAAGCTGCGTGGAGCATCCAACACGCTGGAGAGAAGATCCACAGCTTTTCTTTAAACTGACATATTATTGGAAACCTCCTGATTGCAGGAGTAAGCCTGAAAACATGATTCAAGAGCTCCCTAAAGGATTATAACCCAGAAGGCAGTGTTAGGGGAAGGGGGGCAAGAACACATGGTTTTTAAGTTCATCTCATGATCTCTGAACACCTGGCAGAGCCAGAATGAAAGTCTGGCTTTTGAAGAGCTTTTGACACTTTAGAGGTCACAGACCTCATTCAGCTCTTTGTCATCTTTACCTTAGATTGCAAATAGACATTCAAGATGCATACGGTAAAGAAGGAACACCTTGAATTCCTGTGTTCCTGCCACTGCTAAAGCCGTTCAGCATCTGAATGTCTGACCCTAAAGGTCTGGCCTGGCTAGACAGGGCTGTTTGGACAAGGGAAGTCTGCTCAGGTGCTTTTAATTATTAGGAAAGTAGTTTTCCAGAAACAGCTTGCTGGCTGTTTGCCAGATCTATTTCTTCCAACAGGAAGCTAAATGTAAACATCCATCACTTCATAACAGACCATGAAATCTCCCTCCAACTGCAGCAGGACTCCGGAAAGACTGTACTATCCTCTCATCTCTTTTACAAAACCTTGGGCTAGCTCATAAGCAGAATTATCCCACACAGCTTAGCAGATTGCTATAGGGAGATTCTGAGAGCTACTTCACACTGCAGGAGCCCTTGTCGGGCTGAAGAATCTCCCGAGTCTTGATACCGAAATATTCCTTGTGGGCTTGCAAGAGTAGAGCAAACAAGGAGGTGTTGCCATGCAAACACTTATAAAGCCCATGGGTACTGCCAAAAGAGACTGGTTCCACCCAGTTGCGTAAGAGTGGCAAAATTAGGCCCACCTGAATCTGACTGAGAAGGAAGATTGGTGGATATATATATGTCTCCTCTCTTTTATTCCCTTCTTCAGCAATTATTTCTTCTCAAAACCTACTAATATGACTACTGTCAAATTTGCCTGAACTTCAGAAGAACTACTTTTTAGTTACATGGCAGTGTGCTTACTGATGACACAGGTATAGAGGTGTCTCATGTGTTGTAACATCTCCCAGGCTTCACAGCAACTCCTTAGGGAATATTTCACCTTCCTCTTCCTTGACCTGTATCTGGGGATGTCAAGGAAGAGGAAGGTGAAATACAGGAGGCAGAACCTCAGATGCAAATCCAATAGGAAAAAAAGGGTCCCCTAGTAACTCTAAGTATGGCATGCATGGGGAGGCAAGAAAGCATGTTTTCTGGGTTCTGCCACCTATGCACAATGCACTAGCAGGACGAAAATGAGACACAGAATGTAACAGTGAATAAATAGAATATCACTCTTTGCAGTAACTGCCAGGCAGCTCATGGCTCCAATTCTCCCTTTGCAGCCTTGTTCCCCACTGGCACAGCATCTGTGCTCAGTCTTTCAGTGTTGAAATTTCCCTATTTCTGGAACCTGCAGCCAAACTACATGACAGGAGATACATTCTTATTAGTGCTTTTGTTTCTAGTTTGGCAATTTTTGGAAAACATCCAGAGGACGTGTTAAAGGACTGTAGGTTGAAATAAGGAAATGGCATGGTTTGATTGCTCAGATATTACTATGTTACTCTTAATTCCAGTAATGCCCAGGGATTATCAGGAGCAAAGTTCCTTTTTTGGTGAGTGCTATATAAATCTGTAGGATAGCATTTGCAATAAAGAGGTGATGGATAAAATAGGATACAGAGAGAAAGGAAGTTTTTTACAGATAGCGCAGTAAGCAGTTAAGTAGCTTGCCCAAGGTTGTAGAAAGAAATTGTGTGAGAGCCAGAAACTGAGACTATGTCTGCTGAGTGATAAAACATGAGTTTACTCATCTGAATTTTTTCCCACTGCTTAAATGCCAAGGAGCTCCGCTGTGATATAATACTGCTTAAATGTAACTGAACTCAGTAAACAGAGAGTGGTTTCATTAGCTTAAAGAAGAACTTTATCTTACGGAGGGTGGAAAATAAAATACTTATTTGCAAAAAAGGCAGTAGCCTAGTCTTACGGGTCAGTGCTGGGCAGTGTCACCATTGTGGTTAGTTCCAACAGGGAGATGACCCACCAGCGTTGACACTGTGGTGCTGCTGTTGGTCTCTCTTGCACATCTGACTTCCTTGCTTTGAGCAATTTTTACAATGGTACCCATCCTCCACAGTTCTCCAGCTCATTCAAAGTTTTCATATCCAAAGCCATAGGTCTGCAGGGAGCTACGTGAAAATATTACTTATCTGCTACAGGTATAGGTAGATGCCAAGGGAGGCTTGCAGCTAAATGGTGAAGTCCTTGCAATTTATAGCAAAAAGAAGAGGGAAGAGGGTGTCAGGAGAGAATTGCATTGCAGAGCACTGCAGACTGAATCGCGAATTTCTCCTCTGGAAACTGGTTGTGAAAAAACAAGGGGTCATCTTGCTTCCTCTTCACAGGAGGTCAGACAAGGCAGAGAGCTGGTGTCAGCCCCAGCCAGCTGAAATTAGCAAGAATTAGCAAGAAATTCAGTGTCCAAATGTAACCTTTATAAAATTTAAACCCCTATATGTCACCAAAATAATGCGTAGGCAAGCTTCCCAGGAGGATTATGGAAACATCAGCACTGTCCCATTACACAGTCCTTTACATCCGCCTACAAGGCAAATGAATAGCTAATTCAGTCACTAAAGGGATTTGATGCTTCCCGTAGGGGCGCTGGGAACTGAAGGGTTGGTGTGACACAGGATGGTAAAGAAAGAAACAAAGCTGGGGCAGAGGGTCCCACTATGTAGGAAAAAAGCCTCCAGTTGGCAGGTGTTTGACTGTTTGCTCTGACTGTCAGCCTCTGATCTGGCAGAGTACTCACAACTATTTAACTTGCAGTGTTAAAGCAGTTCGTTGAAGGCAATGGGGGTGCCTCTGGGCTTGGAGTGTAACACACAAACTGAATGCTCTACTACGGTGCTGTCTTGAAGTACTTCCCCAAAAAATGCAAGAATGAGCCTTTCTGGCATTGCCTAAACTAGTTTTTTGCTAAAAGTTTCCCACCAGTCCACCTCAGCTCTGACGGGGAGATAGCAACAATGTGGACTCTTGAGCAAAACAGACTTTGAACTTGAATGTCAAAGGTCTGAGTCCATGAGGAAGGATTTTTAGAAGGCCTAAATACATTAGGAACTCGGATAGCATTGACTTCGCACATTCTAGAAAGAAAATCTGTACCTCAGAATCCACATGTTTCTAGAAAAGTGATTTGACTTTCAAATTAGCACCTGTTCTCCATCTCCAATGGGATTTGCACACATCCAGAACTTGTGAAAAAGCAATATATTCCTTTTAGGCTAAACCTAAACATTTATTAACATAACTTTGGACATTCACCTTTGTAAAATGTTGACTTTCCTCTAAAATATTGTTTTACTAACTGATTTTTCTCATTATCTAAAAGTTTTACATGTAGCGCATTCTAACTATACCAATAGGTTGAGTATGATAACAAATACTATGTTAAAACAAACATAGGAAAAAAAATCTTGAAAATTTGGGCTTGTTTGGGTGGTTCCTGCAATTTGTCTTTTCATAAAATGGGCTCTTTTGCCTGGGAAAAAAATTGAAATGCCCTTAGTTTTTGAATGTTTTCCAGTGAAAATTTCTGAACATTATTTTTTTCCATTTGCAAACAGAAACATGTCTGCTCCATGCTCCCCTGCCCACAGCTGTTAAAAGATATGTAAAAGCACAGAAAAAAGCCCAACCCAAAACAGTAGTTATTAAACTTCCCCCTTCCTCTTATTTTGCAATAGCAGTTCAGAAGCATGCACAGTTAACTTTTCATCATGAAAACTATTCTCCTCTGAGTTGCTAATACACCCATAGAACTGATAAGCTAAGAATATTTCCTGATTTATTTTTTTTTAATTTCCACATAGTACATGTTTCCACGCCAAGCAGAACTGTGTTCTCTACCCAGTCTGAAATTCATATCCTAAGACACACAGGCTGCAGAAAGGCAGACTTTAGGAGACTTTTTCTTGTCTATTTTTTGCTATCTAATGCTTTTCCTGGTTATGGAAAGTTGTTCAAGACTCTGATCACTTAGAGTGCTCTGAAAGAACTTTTATTAGTAACAACCAGGGCTAATAGGCCAAGGCAGCACATAAACAAGAGGTTTCTTCTTTTAACATCAGGATCTCTAAACAAAGGGATTTATTGATCTCCTAAACTATAATGCAGAGCACTCTGCTTTCTATATTTTGCCTACAAAAGCCGCTCTAACTTCCCACCAGGAAAATTATGCCAGGCTGACTATATAAAGCACTCATAAGACTGGAGGTCTTATGAAAACTGGAAATTCCATGGCTATTTGTAATACTCTTATAAATATTATTAATCTTCTCTGATTGATATTCTGTTAAGAATATCCTGTGTTATCTTTCTCTGTGAGTTTTTACCGAAGTAGCATTATACAGATCCTTACTACATCAGCACACTTTGGTAGTGACAGGTAGAGAATTTTGAGCACCTGAGCACAAACATCCACACCACTTGTCTCCGAGAGGACCTCAGGGGGTTGGAGCTCTGTTTCTGCACAAGGGGCAACTCTGCCACTCTTCAGTCTCATGAAGCATTGCTAGTGTTGGCCTTACTTGAGCAAACTGTCAACTGGTTGAATGCCTGCATTCAGGCATCAAGCCAGCTAGCCTCGCTCGCCCAGGTACCGTGTTGTGCCACCTTGGCGCTGTGTTGCTTGGGATTTGAGAAGTTTGGTAGGACTGGCCACGCTGGAACTCAACCAGGCGAATAGTGACAGCTTTGCTACCATGGCAGATGCTCGTGTTATGCAGGAAGTGAGACTTGACAGATGATGTCAGATCTCCCATTAGCCCACTATCCCGTAAATGACAGTGGCCAATAGCAGAAGCCTATGGAATAAAAGGAAAAGAGAGTAACAGCATGCTAAACATGTAGTAATGCTTTCCCAGAGTCTCTTCAGCAGGTTTTCTCCAGCATCCAACAGTCTGCAGCTCAGAGCTCTCGGATGTAAAGATACAGGAATCTGTAGTGCATCTATGTGGTTAGACCCTGACATTGATGCTTTTCGTGGGAAAGAACACCATTCATCAAAAATCAAAATGTAAATGGTTTCTCTCTTCAAAAGTTAATTCAGGCTTATAAACACCAGAATAATTTGATGAAAGCCTGGAAAAATGGAAAAAGAAATTAAAAAGCAAGAAAGAAGGAACTTCCCAGCCTGCCCTGGTCTCATATTCCTTTGTCTGTGCCCCACGCATAGGATCCTGTTGAGCTAAATTGGTATCAGTGATACGGTAAACTGCAAGCTAGGTGAGGTTATGCCAGTGATACAGTCAGTCATCATGTCTTAGCTAAATCACTTTCAGAGGAGCAAGAGGAAGGACTAGGAAGACCTTTGTAATGTGCACAAGTAAATCAGTGCCTTTATGGCCTGGTGACTGGAAGCCCTACACATGTTTCAGTTGATAAGGCAATCACGAGGCTTTCATTCTCATCTGAATAAGAACATTTAATCTTTGCAGCAAAGTCCCATGTGCTAAATTAAATTTCCTGCCAGCTCAGCAAACAGTTTTGATACTTTGAACTGCATTGTACATGCTTTCCTTTCATCACAGGATGCATTCTGTCTCAGCATCAACAGCCAAGAGGAGAAATACCACTTAGGCCAGGGAGCTACATCTGCTTCAGCACAAGTATCAATATACTGCAGTCAGCAAGCTGTGGTGTTCAGAAGCACGATCAAACAGCGGGCAGCTGGGATGGGATTCAGAGGACCAGGCAGAGGTACCTGCAGCGGGGGCAGCTATGTCTGAACTAGTCATTGCAGACTCCGTTAACTGTCCACGAAGATAAACGGCTACTTGGTTGGCACAGTTCAGCTCATCTGATGCAAGCAGCTGGGCGGAGAGCATCCTAAAAGCGCCTCTTTCTCCGTGCTGATTTTTAAGGCTGTGCAGAGAATTAGCTCAGATGTAGAGAGCCACATTGCAAATCTCTGTGGTCAGGAAAGAAGAATCTGACTTTCAGTTCCCTCCCAGTTCTAGCCTAATAAAAGTCTTTGCCACAGTAGGTTTGGGGAGGCTACTCTATTCCCCCTGCTGCAACTCACTCATCTATGAATGTGTTTCAAAATGCTTCATACTTATAGGCTAAATTTTGCATCTTCATTCAAGAGCCACCTAAAAACCTACAGCAGAGAAAGTTGGTCTCATTTTTCTTTCAAGGGAAGAGAAGAAAGAGGAGGAGCAACTGATGGCGTTATTGAAAAAGCAGAGGTTTTTTCACATCATAAGTTCTCAACAAGTTTAAAACATTCCATCTTAGTAAAGTTCACCAAATACTTTTGCTGATTTTGTAAACAAAGTTTTAACTGTTTTAAATATTTGCTAAACTTTCCTTATTTACATTTTTACTAAATAAGAGTGGGTGTGAGTTGTGATTAAGATTTCAAAGAAACAAAAGTTCTATGGATGTTACAGTACAAAGCAAAAGGTAGACTGGGGGAACAATACACAGTGAAAAAAAATAATTGTCGGGGTCAGAAATTCAGTTGTCTTTTGGTCAGCTCTATTCACAGCTCAGTCCCTTCCCAGCTTTTCTTGCATCATCTGGAGTTCATAGCATTTTCAAGATTTGCTGGTACATGTTCAGAAGTATAGGAAGTTTAGCAATTAAAATCAACTCAAAAATACAGTTGTCTCTGTTATACCAGTGAAACGTCACAGGAAGACGAGTTTCACCTACAAACCTCAATTTCTCAGTATCCCAAACTCAAGCCTTACTTGATCAGAGTAGCTGAACATGCCCGAGGAAGAAAAGCTTAATTTGCTATAAGAAGGAATTAAATGTGTATAAACAGAAACTAGGTTTTGGCAGGCTATCCTCTTTCCTAATCCCTCACTATTTCCCCAATTACTACACAGCCCAATCATTCTACATAAGTTGTTTTTATTAACACTACAAGAGGCCATCTGTCTACAAATACCCAGTCAAATAATAGAAACCAACACAAGAAAAATCAAATTCAGCTACTGACAGATCTAGAAGATTTGTGTGCAGAATAAATATTTACTTTTTAGGCCCTTCAATAACATTCTGGGAGCTTTCCAAGCATTTGTAATTTCAGGGTGGCAGGGAACTGTAACAATTCTTTCTCCACCCATTTCAAGAATTTTTACTTTCAGTCATCAAAAGTGATGTAACATGAGGCCTTTCCAATACGCATCACCCTGTTATCACACCCCCAAAATACTGTGCATGCTGTGAATATTACAAGCTTATAGAAAACATAACAGCACGTTCTGATCCCAAAAATTCTGCCTCTCTTAAAGGAGTCTTATCTGAAAGTTCCTCTACAAAACTATGGCTGTAGCAATGGGCAGGTCTGCTGGATACGTCCCCTGAATCAGGTTAGATGGATTGATGGATTTGGTTTAGCAATCTAAACTAAAATACTTGGATTAGGTGAACAGGTTCTGTTGAGCACTATTTAAAATTTGTTTTTAAACACACCAATTTGCATAGAAGCTTCCTTTAAAAGCTTGAGTTTGAAATCGGCATTGTTTGTCATATATAATATTCCTGTTGAAAAGGAGGGAGTAGAGGAAGAAAAATGGGGAGGCCGCGTAGAACTAACCTGCTGGCCGGCGCTAGCAAATATAGCAACTTGTATCATATTGTGCCATTATTTTCTCTAACCAAAGTTTCCATGGGGACAGAAAGGATTGAAAAGATTAACTAGTAGATGCAATACATCTCTGAGCAATGAACATAACAAAATATGTGCAAGTGTAGAAGAGGGTGGTTTCCCTTCCTGTTCAACAACCTAAGAAATGACAGTGATCTGGTAGCGTGTAGCTACTTTTCAGCTACTCCTCAGCTTCCATGTTTCGCCACTGCTCATCCAGATGTCTTGGAGAGAGGAATACCCATTTATCCTATGAAAGAAATACCCTGGTAGCCACAATGCCTCCCAGGGGAGGCTGTTGCTGCAGTGTACATAGAGACTTGTACAGCTGTGCACTTCCTGCTTTGCCACACGTAGCCCAAAGCCCCCAGCCTGTTAGTAGAGCAGTTATTTGTGTCTGGCCCTGATGCTGGAAGGAAAAAATCCAGAAATATTGCAGGCGCATGTGATTTTCACTGACTTGCCTCAGAACTGAATTTGCCTCAGTGGCCGTGATGATTCTAACCTGTAATTGTAGGTTTTAAATTAAGCGTCAAAATATATTCAGATCAGCTGATCACAATGAGAACAAATTTAAATATGATGAAGAAAGATCACAAGAGTTTTATGGAAATGGACTAGATTGCCTCTTGAATTATTATCTTTGCTTGAATACAGAGATACCTTAAATAAAAACCTATCTTTCTTAGAAAATCTTGCCTTCAAAATATATCCTGGGATTTCTGGTTCTTAAGAGAATGAAAAATGCAGGAGGGATATCTTTTCATAACTACCTTATGCTGTAGAGTTATGATATACTGAGAACAATGACCACTAACAAAAAAGGTACACATACAGCAGGTTTGTATAAAAAAATTACATAAATGTTTGCAATATGGCCTGAAATACTATCACTACTGCTTAGGGAGCTAAAACATTTCACCAGGGATAACTACAGCAGCCAAAAATCAACTATTGTGTAATAGCTGAAAAAAAAAAGAGGGAAAGAGGGAGAGGAAAAAAACCCCACTCTGCATCTCTTCATGGTCTCTGGGGTATCTATCCAGACCAGATGTTAGGAGGGAAGGATGTGCTTGTACAGCCTGCTACACAACAAATGACACAAGGACTATGCTTCTTGCAATAGGGTATGTAAAGAGGTGTCAGAAATGCTGAGGAACTCATGCTCATGGAAGGCAATGGGGAGGAAGAAAATCCTGTGCTTAGTTGTAGGTCTCACCTTCAGAAGATGGGGGGGCAGTTCCTGGCTGTGATGTTTGGTAAATCAACTAATCTCTTTTTGTGCCTGCCTTGGCCACACATGTGATGGCTTAAGCCAAATAGCAATGTTTTATCATTTAGAGCCATGTTAAAAAAAGCAATCATTAATTTTAAAATCAAATAGCCACATGAATAGATATTATATATTATATGCTGCTATACAATAATATAGTTGTTATAAACTACTACTTATTATTTGTATCTGCTTTGCAGATAAAACGGTGCATTTGGAAAGCAGTTCTTCAAGTACGAAAACTACACTAATAAAATGTATTCCCCTTCCTGCACAAACTATATTCTTATAAGGCACTTACCACTCACAGAACTGTGGCCACATTCAGTAGGAGTTGTGTTTTTTTTTCACTAGCTCAGTAGAGTGAACGCAGTGTGACTTCAGAGCACAGAGAGGGACCAGCAATAAAAACGCTCTTCGGCTGTTAAACCCACACACCATTTTGCTAGGCCTGAGAAAAGGATGGACAAGTAGCAGGGGAGTTAATGTCAGGAAATAATAATAACACTAATACTTCACTAATTACTCTTTTCCTCTGCACTCGATCAAAAGTGAGATTAGGACTGCAGCTAACCAAAAAATAAACCCCAACAATTTATGTTAAGAATAAGAGGATACATCTGTTTCCTGCCTTAACCAGATCTGCTCACCCTTGTCATCAGAATAGCTGCACTGAGACGCGAAGTTCTGAAGATTAAAGCTGAGGGTCACTATTTTTACCCAGAAAAGCTCAAGAATATGCGTAAGAGTAGTTCATTATGTCATCTCTGCCTGTGACAATGCAGAAGTATTGCCAAACAGGGAAACTCCTAATGGTAAAAGGCTCATCTCAGTGAATGCAAGTGAGAGATGAAGGAAATATCTGGCCCAAAGAGTTCTTTACTCCATTTCTGGAAGTCAAAAAGACGAGCTCACCGTGGATTTAACTAAGGACAGCACTGACATTTGGTTTTAGCAGGACTTTGCCAGTATGTCCAACGTGTCTCTGTTCCTACAGTGGAAAGTCCTTTCCGTATTTTAGAGCTGGGGAAGAGATATGTTGAAAAAGGACTCCTTCATCTGATTTTTCTTTTACATACCTCCAGTTTTGGCTTGTTGGCAGGATTTTTTATAAGATGAAATTTGCTACAAAAACTATCAGAGTGGGAATACCTAGTCACACTGACAACTTGCTACCATCTGTTCACTGGTTACTCATGAGTGGTTGGAGTCCCCTTTGGGCTAAGCACTGCATGTATGCATAGCAAATGAGAAAGTGCCTGCCCCAAATAGCTCAGAAAAGGCAGAGCTAAGATTTGCCCAAGATTTGCCCATCTTGCAGTACATGGCAGAGCTGGGAAATGAGCCCAAGTTCTCTCATTTCAAATCCAGTTCCAATTCATCTCTCTTTCTGAAATGGATTGGAAACTGCCCTATGTCTGTCAGGAGAAAAGGTCTGTATCACTGACTAATACGCACAGGGTTTTAGTAGTCAGGGACTGAAACACAGGATGATGTACAGACGCTGTGAATGGAAAGACTAAATTATTATTTAAGCTGAATGAATGTGGAGGCTCTGCTACAGCCTGCATTGTTCAGAGTGATAGCAGCAGAAGTAATCACTTTGTTTCATATAGACTTCTCCCTCTGTGAAGCCTCCTGTCCTAGAGGAAATAACGGTTTGGTTTTTGCCATCCTTTTTCTCCCTTCCCTAATATAAATTCCATCTTGTCATTCTAGGAGCCTTCTACCTTCAAAATGCCTGAGCCAGGTTTCTACAAATCTGAGGTTTACCAAAGAAAAATCCCTTTGGAACCCTTTTTAGTTGTCTTGTTTGTCTTTTTTTTTTTTTTGTCCAATATCTCAGTACCTGGTTGGGCAGTAGGGAAAATTGATCAGGGAGGGAGAAAGGGAGAAAACATGACTGTTCAAATAAACAGTCTGTACCTGCTCCTCACTGGTCCCTTGTCCAAAAGACCTGCTCATTTCACAGAACCTATGTTGTAGAAGATTTTCATGACATCTTGATCCATTAACCTACGGAGCCTGGTGTTACTGCACTGCTAACTCAGGCATTCAGTTAGATGGAACAAATCCCAGTCCAAGTGTATGCCTGGATTACTGGTATATTGGAGCCTCAGGGGCAGGGAGGTGCAGGAAGTCCACAGAAGCAATGTGCAGGAATTGCATATGTTGGTGTAGTGGTTCCTTCTGTAGTGGGCAAACAACAAGAGCTGTCATGCTCAAGGAGACAGGCCTGTGTTTGTCCTACTGATCTGCACACAGGTCTGTTTCTCAAAGTCCCTCCACACAGGAACACAGAGGAGGTCAAAGCTACTGCTGCAGGCCAGGAGTAGTAGGTAGCTACAGTAGCCAGGTGATGACCATGCAGCTGCTCTGTGCTATGTCAGCCATAACCCTGTGTCACCACCAATGCCTGAGCCCAGGTGGTTCTCACACAGAGTTCTTTTACCCTAGCTTTGCAATGAATTAGGTTTTGGACCAAAAAGCACTTAATTATAATGTAAACGAAGAACTATGGAAGGTGATGCCTGGGTTTTTGACAGTATGATTCACAGTGGTTAGTTTTGTCCTTTCAATTCAAGTGATATAATTAAGGAAAGCACAGTCAGATAGAGTTTGCCTTGCAGAAGGAGACCGAACCAAAGCACATAACAGGAGCGATGGAAAATCAGCACTCCTCCACAGTTCATGCAATGAAGCACTCACAGTGTCAGCTTTGAACTATTCTGCAGTGTATTTTGAATAACACATATCTTATATGCCTGGAATAAAACATAGGAATCTTAACACTACATTGATTTGACTTGGTAAGTAGTTAACTCATAAATCCTCTTAATCAAAGAAATGCATCTAGGCTGAAGATTAAGGTTGGTTTTAGGATATCTTTTATAAAAGTCACCACCGCCAAATTTCAACTGTAAGGGAAGGTGTTGTATGTGCAGTTTCTAATGTTACTGCTCAGCCTGCAATGAGATTATAGTATTGTTAAATTGAAGGAATTCCTGTTCCGTGGTGTTGTTTTTGGCTGATCCAGTATTGTGGGTTAACTTCATGTGATGTATTTTCTTTAGAACAAATTTCCTTCAATTCATAAGCTGAGGTTCGAGCTGCTTTGCTAAGAGTTTGTGACATTTTTTTGGAAGTAGTTATGAACACGCCAATGAAAAGTTAACAGATTGTCAGAGACACTCCCTTGGGAATGACGTTTCTAATTTTTCTTTATTCTTTATCTTTTGTTTATCCTCTTTTCCCTTTCAAAACTATATCTTTCCAGCCTGGCAAAACTGTTGTGTGGAGCTGTCTACTTATGAGACAATCCTACAGAGCGGCAGAAGAACCCAGACCAGGCAAGAAAAATCTAATTATCTGCTAGAATGGAGGCCTTTAGCAACAGAGATTCAAGACCAAACCTGCAGTTAGTGGTTACTGCAGACTCTGTTCCTGGCCCTCTCACGGACTCATTGGATAACCATTGCCAATCGATTACAATCAGGTATTTCAGACCCAGCCATAAACATCAACAAATTATCAGTGGTGCAGTTGGTGCAGAACAACCAGCAGGTCACCTGTTGAATTGTCTCTAAACAAAAATAGGTTTGTTCCTACGCTTCACAAAGGACAGAAGTAGCCAACACACAGAGTAAAACTGGAATGGGTTCTCTGACAGAGTCATCGGGATCATCACAAGAGTATGCCATTAAGTATTTAATCAGTGGGAAGAGGCATGGGATTGTCGGTAACACAGCTAACTCATCAATCTTGGTAATTACAGATAAAAAACCAGTATACTCAGCCAAGCAGTGGAGAAAGATGGATTAAAATAATATGGTGTCAGTAAGAACAGGTAGGGACAAATACTTTCACTTTCAAGAAAAAGAATACTTGCTACTTATTTTTCTCTGAAGTTCTCTATATTTTATAGAAACAAACTATTTTGAAAAATTCTAATTGGCTCACTTCATACAAACGCCTGTCCAAGCCTCTTCAAATCCATTGACAGAGGCAGAGAGGACTATTAAGAAGAAAAAAAGAATGGAAACAGCCAATGAATGACCCTTGTCATATAGCCCTGTTCAAATATACACTTTCCTTAACAAGTGCAGTAAACTGCAGCTTTGAATTGGATACGGAAAGAAATATCCTCCCAGAAAAGTTAGATTTAACTCAGCCGTGAAAGCTGCTCTCTTTAATGTGGCAACAACAGGAATACAAGGCTTCACATTCCCCTTTTATATGTTTAACCTTTGACAAAAAGGTTAAACACTTTCCTCACAACTGACTCACATCAGGAAATGCAAGAACTATACTCTCCAGATGAAGCCTGCCTAGCTGCAAAATGTAACGTCAGCATCTGAAGTGTAGTAAAACAAGGATTCCTTGTGCAGTGGCTAGTACTGCTATAGGGGCAGGAAGTGGGTCAGCAAGAGGGTCTTTTCCAGACAGGAGAGAGCTGAAATGGTGACAGGAACGATAAGGAGGTTCAGGGTGGGGGGAGAATTGGCTCCAATTTCAAACATTTCACTGAGATCTATTTTAAACATGTTGATGTATTAAAAATCCCCCTAGCAACATAGCAGGAAAGTTTACAAAACATTAAATGGAATATCTATGAAAGCCTTCCGTGTTTTCCATTCTTTGCCTTACAGATATTTTAGGGCCAGATTCTCATCTGGTGTCAATATGCTTAATTCCCTTCACTTGGTTGAAGAATGCAAGCTCAGGTTTGGCTGGATGTGTTGGTTTATTCATCGAAAGACTGGTGGCCAAACTCCTGAACCAGGAGCAGCTCCAAACAAAGTCAATCAAATCTGCAAGTACTTAATACTTCTGAAATTCAGGTCTAGGGACCAGATAGCACCACTGATTCTTACTCAGCACCCTAACTGGCTAGAGATGTACTCCAGGTTAAATACAAGCCCTGCGAGGTGGGACAGAGCCGATTGTGAAGTGCTGAGGAATGAAGGCTGCAGGAAACGAGGAAGTGCTGTGCGCTGACGTCTACCCAATATAAAGCATAAAGAAATGATCAGAGGTGAGTCCAAGAGCGATTCCTCTTCTCAACTTAGCATTTGCAGGGTGCCACCTACGCAGTTAAGAGTGCGCTTGCAGGACCCAGCATAGGAAGACCCAGGAGTGCAGTTCCTCTACCTGGAGTATGTTGGGGATTGGGAACAGAAAAAAAAATTGCTCTGAACATGGCAATCAGCATCTGGGATTAAGACACGGACAGACTGTGGTTGGTATGACAGCCAGACAACAGGTCTTGGTGGGGGTAGATGATGCTACCCCCCTTCCTCATGACATACTCTGGGAGGGAAGGGGGAAGTGTAGGATGTGAAGAACCAAGCGCTGTTTTCAGGAGCAGATCCTCTCCAAGGTGACCCCTGAGCGCTGAACTTGCCATCTGCCCCAACTTAATCCCTCCACTCCAGGCCCCACTGCTCTGGTCAGCTTTATTCCTTCTACATTTTTATTTGACTTATTCTTCTCTGGCAGGCGAAAGTCCACTAGAAAAAGTTATAGGGCTGTAGCACTTTTTGCTCTTCCAAGCTTCCTAGCTGCCCCACCATTCCTTGCTGCTTGCAACCAACCCACCCCATTGCCTTGTTCATCCCTCTCACCACATCATATGGCTTTGTGCTACCCGTGCTTTTGGTGGTGGCCACAGGAAGCAAGACACAAGGGAACACTCCTCTTGCCTGAAGCATGCATTTTAGGGCAGAAGGGTGAGATGGCAGCTCCACTTGGCCCGGGACACAAAAGATCTTGAAAACCACAGCAGAGTGTAAGGAGCTTAGGAAATGGTTGTGGCCAAGTTCCCGGTTCCCTTCTGCACAGTAAGGCAGTTGTGAAACTCTCCGTAGCACAGCACAGCATGGGATGGTGTCCGGGTGTTCCCTTCAAGACAATGTGCAGAGAGGATGTGAGGAAGAGGCTGTTCCAGGACTCTCTTGACTCAGAGGGAACAGAGCTGCTTGTCACAGCAGTACAACCCTTTCCGCCAAGTTGGTGTGGATGCAGACTTCACAGCTTATTAGGGCACAGAAACGGAGTCTTCTCTGTCCTGAGCCTACAGGGAGGTGATTCTAAACCATGAAATCAAATTATAGAATAAAATCAGATCTGTAGGTGTGATCTGTCCAGCATATCTAGAGAGTAACAATGCTCTACTACCTGCTTTCCTGAAGGTCTATATGTGCAGTACAACAAAGGGTAAATCCTAGCTCTGGAACCTTGTGGGACTTCTCCCATGGTCAAGAACAAATTCCCTTTACGGGAAACAGAATCTGGCTCTTAATTAGTGACACAATTTCCCTCCAACACCAAAGCAAAATAAACAAAAAGGAACTCTTCTGCATTTGAAGAATATTCAAAAATCAGGAATTTTCTTGGACATTGGGATGAAGAGGTACTGCCAATGCACTGATCTGCAACACATGTTGTACTGCACAGGGCTAACAGGGGATGCAGCCACCTCCTCAGTGCCCCCCAGGAGACCCACCACTGCAGTAAGCCACAGGGTTATAGTGGGTTTACAAAAGGCAGTGAGGACTGTGGCAACCAGCACATTCCAAAATCATGAGACACTGGGGATGCGGCATTTTGGTATCAACTGTGCCCATCCTGTCCCTCTCACAAGAAACCTTTCAAGCCCAATATTTTACATCAAACCCACAGCATTTGCTACAGAAATCGTCATAGAAACAGAATTTTCGGCAGCTCAGCTTGGTATATGATGCTAGCAGGCACCAGGTGGCGATGTAATTACAAGATTAGCAGTGATATCACAAAATCATGTAGTAGAAGTGTTAAAATTATTATCTAGACACTTCCATATATCATTATTGATCCAAAATTAAAATTTTACCACTTTAGCAACTGCCTGACCTGACATGCACTGACTTTCGGATCCTCTGTAACAGGATAGATTTGACCTTTAAAAGGCTAAAAGGAAGGTTACTTCAGTCTGGGATAACTGACAGCTTTCAGCAGGAGTTTTAGAGATAGATTCTGAGTGGGTTTGTTCATATTTTTGTGTGTGCACATGCATGTGTGTTTCAGAGTAGGAATAACTTGTGAACGGGCAAAATGAACTCCTGCCTTGCTCATGGAGATGGCAGACATTGTGCATCACTGTACTTTCCAACGATTCTCCATTGGGAAGAAGGGGAAAAAAGGAGTGGGTAGAACAAGCATGTAAGGACTGGCTCAGTGAAGAAATGTTCACGTAGTGAAACAAATAGAGGAAAGTAATAAGACAATAACAAAGACCCCAGCTTGTTGACCGGAATAGCTGGCACCAAGTGCTCAGAGCTGTAGCACTAACAGGCTCTCCAATTCAGGATCAGGAGCAAACAGACCTCAGGCCTGTTTCTGCTCTCATCAGGAGTAGCACATTCAAATCAGCAGAGCTATTCTGACATACATTCTCATATCTGGATGCCAGATGGGAAATAAGTAACACATTTTTAAGAGTGAGAGTGACTAACCATTGGAACAGAGTAGCAGGGGGAGCAGCAGATTCTCCATCTTCTGAGCCCAAACTGGATGCCTGATTTGTGCAGGCTGTGTTTTAGTGAGACACATAAAGCTCGCTGCAAGGACAGCAGTCTCTGGTCTGTGATTAGAGAACATACTATTCAATCTGGCTCTTAATTTTATTAATCTGTAACAGAGCAAACGAAGGGAGAATTGGGCCCTGCATTATTGTTTCTCAAGTGAGTGTATGAACCAAGCTTCTGGTGTAGATACTTGTAATGCAGGATTCAAAGTTCATTTTTTTCATAACTCATCTGCTGGTATAATCACATCATTTGAAATTAACATTAGCTCATCTAAGCTGGTTATAATACAAGTGAATTAATTTCCTTTTTGGAATGAGTACCTTTGCTCTGCATTGTGATTTGAATAACCAAGACCAAGCCTAATTTACAGGCAAAATCTGTGACCTCAGCACTTTGGTTTTACTATTGCATTTCTGCTGGTTAATCCCACTTAAGATTCCAGCCAACTTGCAAGAGATGGACACAAATCATTCAGGTAGAATCTGCCTCTCTGCAATAAAGTATGACCTTGGAAGTTCGAAGTAAATAATAGTCATATCGAAGATATATTTGCACATAATCTCTGCCAGATGGCAAAGCCTGTGAGCTAGTTTAAAATGATTTCTCATCAAAAAGACATAAATTTCTCTCCAAACAACTAATATAGCTTGTAAATGTTTGTCTATGTGTCCTCAGACACATACATTTACCCCTAATGAACTGTGGTACAAGATTATCCAATAAAGACAGATCTATGCTACTGTAACTGGCAATTGGCAAAACTGATTCAGAAAACTTAATCATCTGAGTTTTGTAACAAGTTCTAGATGACCAGCTTTTGATAAATGGGCTAGATTGTGCCTACGCTTTCATTCCTTTTAAGCAACAATAAGCATGCCACCAGCCATAAAGTTTTGCACTGGTTCAATTAATTCTGATAGTCTAGTACATGGAAGACCTGAGACATAATATCTCTAAATGGTGACATTTCATTCATGATGTTTCATTATTATGCATTCAGTATTCATTGCAGTGCATCTCATCTTGATTAACGCAGTGGATATTCATGTGGATCTCCTTTTACTTCAATTAAAACTCTGTTATAATTCAAGGTTGGTGTAACTAATTGAAATAATGCTTCCTTTTTCAATCACATACTCTACACGTTACAGAAGTATGTAACAGTCTTTTTGTCTGCTCATTAGTAAGTTGCATAAAAAGAATAGACTAGAGCTCTCTTTCTTAAGATAAAGAAGATGAAAAGCTTATTTTCTTGTGCCGTTTAAATATGCAGATGGCTATGAATAATTTGTGAATTTCCTGTACACATATGAACCCATCTCCAAGCATCACTGCATGTAAAAAAGGAACTATCCTGTTCAGAAAGCAGTGGTCCAGAACAGTCCCAAAACACCTCACCGGACTGTACACAAGAGAACACAGCAAACTGGCTCTTCATCACTGTCCATCAGCAAGCTCCATTTTCAGTCATTGTGTAAAACCACTGAAACTATTTGGGATCTCTGCTGCCTTCCACCTTCAGCAGCATAAAAGACAACTTTTTTGCTGCTCCCAGGCAGAAAAGCCTGAATCCCTTAAGGACTGACTGCAGTGGAGCAGGCCGAAAAGCTCCCTACTGCCACCAACAGGGCCCAGCCTGTCAGCACTGGTGTCCAGATAAAGCTGACTCCTTCCAAAACCTCAGCTTTGGGTCCCAAGATGTTAATGCTTTTGTCTGATTTGGAGATCAGACATAAAACTACATAGTAGATGTCTTTCAGAGATTAAGTAATGTGTCACAGTTAATATGGTGAATGAGCCTCTTTTTTTGGTCCCTGTTTTACATAGTGCTGCAGAAAACGAACGACTCTTCTGTTCTCATCAATTCAAATCCTGCATGCACATTTGCAGTCTCTTCGGTGGCTGCCTTTTTCTTAAACAGTGTGTTTTGGTTTGTGTCAAACCATAAACCCAATCTAAGCGCTTCCTCACAGTACTCTTCTAGTTTTTCATCTCCTTTTCATTGAACAGGATTTTAAAACATTGTTTGAAACCCATTTTTGACACACTCGTGCACTGAGCCAAAGTTAAAGGCTAAGTTCCCTGGGGTAGGCAGATAATTGTTCTCCTTTCAGTTAGTGGTGCACTTGTAAAGCACAAACAACAGCCAGCTATTTCAGTAGATCTGAGCTTAAGCTGTGTTTTCCTGGAAAAATATATTACCAAGCAGTAACAAACACAGCTGTCTGGTTTTTGTTTTGGGGCAGGTGGTAGCAGATCTGAAATTAATTCAATCTCCAAGATTCAAATCCTGAATGAACATAGATAATATGAAAATCTACCACTCAGGGAATTATAGTCTACGCTCATTTTTCACTGCCCCTCTTTTAGGGACAAATTCTATGTCCTATTACACCAATGTAAATCCATAGCAATAGCACTGATGCTGGCGGGCTTGCACCGAAATATACCCTTGTCTATCAAATTAGGGAATGGCCCTTCGTCCAAAGGTGAAAGGCATGGTATGAAAAATGCTGATTACTTATTAACAGTGGAGTGCCCACAGTGTCATTGCCAGCTGAGCCAATATGTGTGTTCAAATTTTTGAGGATCATTTACTAAAAAAAGCTTTTAAATATATTTTAAGCTGCGAGTTTGTTTTTTTTTTAAAAAAAGGAAATCCTGAAGAAAGCATGCATTATTTTTAATTATTTCTCCTCACTACTCTGAGAAATTTGCTCAAAATCCAAGAGAAATGCACTGCCTGCTCTGTATCCCCCCAGATGCACTACTATGGGCTAGCCAAATGTGCGATCCCATGGACAAACCAGTGGCCTGAGGACCCCCGCAGTCAGAACTTACTGGCCCCCCTGCCGTGACCTGCCCCTCTGCTAACCCCAGTCTCTGATCTCTCCATCCTTCTCCCAGCACCTCACTTAAACTTCAAGCTGGGAAAGTACCACTGTTTGGGGCAGTCTCAAAAATAAGTCTCGAGCAGGGATCCAACAAAGCCTGTGTTGAAACACTTTCCTGGGACTGAGGAGTGTACGTTTTCTCAGCACAGTCTGTTTGGCCAGGGCTTGCCTCCAGGAGTCATGGCCAAGCTCTAGCTATGTTGGCAAAGCCCCTTGCAGATGCTTGTCATACAATGACTAAAGGAGTTTCTCTGCAAGCATTGCTACATTGGGGTGTCTTCGTCCCCTCCTCCCCATGCTTCCAGCCAGCAACTACTCTAGACAAATACTGTTTTACAAACCTGACCTCCATCTATCTGCTTCTTCACATGAACACAACAGCAATGAGCCACTTCTTCCTATTGATGTAGCAAACATCAGCTGTGCTCTGAGCCCTAAGCCAGAGTCCAGTTACAGGAGGCAGTAGACTCCCAGTACCACCAAGCAGAGGCACGTGTGGTGGGACAGTGGCACAGCCAATGCACAGCCACCCTCTCCACCGCAACTGCTCCACTTGGGACTCAAACCTGAAATCTCTGGGGTGTTGCTGTAGAACATCCAAATCGAGATGTTAATTAAAGAGGATGTTTTATGCTCCAAAAACCTCAACTCAACAAGCAACTCATCTCATTGTTCTCCGCTCCCCTCTCACCTTGCCCTGTCTTCATACCCTTGGCTCCTTAAGTGAAATTAGCACCTAAGTCATCCTCTGAGAGTACGTAAGAGGGTCATTTTCCTTCTGTACTGGGTTTTTTTTTCCTTTTTGGAACTGCCCTTCCCATTTCACAGACAAGTTCCCACCTCCAAGAGAACAGTGCATGCCTGCTGTGGGTGTAATGTGAACGGAAATTATGTGGTTTGGATTTTTATGCAAGAATTCCAGCAGAAGGTGAAATGTTGCAAATAACCTCCATAAATCATTTTAAACAAAGCTCAGGAAACGCCATAATGACTTAGCTGGCAACATCTAAAAAGGAGTTCACACTGTTCTCTGACTCCTGGTAAGTAAGTATATTTGCTTAAGATGTAATTGAAAAAGTACTGTGTTACCGCTTGCATTTTCCATTTTGTATCTCCTGTCCAGGCACAGCTCACTGCTGGCAGCTCTTAATTTGTACTATGCAGTATTTCATCATCCAAACAACAGTCCCTCTGGGGCTACAAAAAAAAAAAGATGGCTGGAGGGAGATAGGTACCAACCAGAAAACGGCTGGGGAAGGCTGGAGTGAAAGGCTGGTGACATCTATAGAGCTGTGGAGATGCTGCAGTTTCCTTTGCCCTTCGCTTTCCTCAGTCATTCAGGCTAAGAAAGGACAACCCTTGACTCAGTGTGGGATTCCACACACTTAAAACACCGGTCTGGTTATTTGCTGTCCTGTACTGCCTCACACATTTATTTATGTCACTGCAAAATCTTGCCTAGCCAGTTTACTGGTTTTTAAGAAATGCTCTTTGTAGGTAGATAACCAGACAGTGAAGGATCAGGCTTGTTTAATCCAAATCAGTGATAAGTATTGGTTGAGAAGGAGACATGCTCTAAACAGTAAAATACCAGTTTTAGTAAACAAGTTTAAGGAAACAAAGTTAATATTAAGCACTGTCTTTACCAACCAGAGACATAGTTTCAGAACAGCAGCAGATGTCTTGTTGCCATCAACCTTTGACATCCAAAGTCAAGCTGGAATGAGCTACGAAAAGAAAAAGAACAAAATTTGGAGCACAATAGTAAAATCTGGGAATTTGTGAGCATTCTCCTTACCGATCTTCCACTAGGCTTGAAGACAGAATAGTGGATGAGCTGTTTTGCAAGCATATGCAGTTATAAAATTCTCTCTTGCCTCATGGGTTTTATATAAAGAAAACGGTTGTCTATAGTCAAATCTATTTACTTGCTTGTCTCTCGGGTAAGCTTTATAACTTTCAATAAAAACTCAGCTGCCTTCATAAACAGATAAATCTTACTTATTTAGTATATTAAATCAATACCAGGACACCCTACATTAATTCCATGATGTTACAAATCACTTATTTACCTGCTTACTACTATTTTTACTTCTATTTTTATTGCTTAGCTACTTTTGGAGGACTGGGTTCAAATGCATCTATTTAGTGAGAAATGGCCTCAGTCTGATGCTCTCACACAAGACAAAGTCAGAGAGAAGAAGTATTATCATCCTTTTATTTTTTTTATGAGTAGGAACTAAGGCACATGGTAATTTGCTCATACACTCCAAAAGTCTGTGTCAGAGCTGGAATTTTAATTTAGATCTCTTGAGTCTCTGCAGTGCCATTTCTAATGTCTCAGTGAAAGCAGACTTGAATTTCTGTCACATTTCTGAAGACAGTGGGCCTCAGACAGGCCTCCTTCAGCTTCTGCACATGGCTGCAATGCCTCAGGGAGTTACTCTGAGTGACAGGAGGCACTTTCTCTTCCTGCTGGCAAGATAAGTGTGTTTATTATTTTCTCAACCTGCATTTTGGAAGGTTACTTATGCAGGCTTAGAAGTTCACGTGTGACTCGTCTGTGCCAGTCCTCAGTCATGGACCCTGCTGCTGAATATTTGCAAGGCTCTTTTGATCCACATCTTTGAAGAGAGATCTATCAGATCTATCAGAGAAGAGGGGGAACTGCCACAGCTGTCTTTTCTATAAGTATTTATTTATGCTTACAAAACCAGATGGGAAAGGTGCCCATCCTGTGCCCTAGGGACTTTTGATGGTTATTTAAAAGCACAGCATAACAGAAAGACAAAACCAGTAGACACACAATAGCTGCAACCTTTGCTTAGAGCCTACATCAAAAGTGAGAGAGTAATATGAAAGAGGAAGAATATCCAGACCTCCAGGGTGAAAAAAAAACCAACCCCACATACTAAGAAACAGCTATGTTTCCAAAAGCCCTAAAATTTGCCAACTCCTCATTTGGGACTGAATCTTAGCAGATTGGGGAATTCTGCACAGACATGGGGTAAAAGTACCCAGGTCAAGCAGTATTACCATCACAGAGCAGGTCCCTGGAACATCCAAAATGTGGCTTATCTATGCAAATAATAAAAATGCGCAGTAATTTTTCTTGACCACTGAACAGCTTCTCAGAAATTCTCACCTGGAAAGCTCAAGCAAATTACACATGATTGGTCACAAGTATTGGCAACTTCATATAAAAATCCCTCTCTGGCTCCTCGCTCTTGCTTAAAGGTACCAGGGCTACAACATAGCAACTTCATAATGGTCTCTGTTCTGAGTGACAGCATTCAAACAGAGGATGCAACCATTTACTTTAATGTCACTTTGGGGGAAGAAAAAAAAAACCACACACACACACAAAAAATTGACAAATGTCTTTCCCCCCCTCTCTCTCCTTCTGAGGGTTTTCTAATCATTCAGTGCCTCCACTGGAGTTAGCTGTGTTCTCCCAGGAGGTTACAGCTGTCTTGAGAGAGTATTCCTGAAGTACCTTAAGTGGTTTTCAGAGGAAGCTGTGACATTTAGATGCAGGCAGAACAAACCAGGAGGTTTAGAACACCCCACTGGTGGGGTAGCTAGGAGCGGGGCACACTCAGAGTGCCTCAGGACACAGAATCCCAGCCCTCCTCAGATAGGAGGCAGGAACCGAGAACCCATTTTCAAATACACCCCAATGAAACCCCAGGCACTACAGTTGCAATGCTTTTCCTTCCTGCAGCTCAGTCGGCAGCCAAAGACTAAACCTTGTACTGCAAGAAAATATACTATTATTTCCTTCAAGGATCATGTGCTAGTCCATGTTCTCCTTAGATGTTCATTTTCTAGGAAGTCTAGATTGGTTTCTGTAGGTTCTGTGTATTCTAAGCAAGCTTTTTGAAATGTCTCTGCATTTGACATGTCGAAAAATGTTGGGACAGCATAAAGGTTCACTGAATTTACTCTTATTAGACCTACATAAACATCTCTCAACTGATGATCAACTCCCCCTTAGATGAATGGGGACAGTTTGCTAAAATCACTGATTTAGGTTTTGAAAGGCATTCTCCTGGTAAGAACATAGACTAGCTTCAGGCATCATGAACCACTTACGCCATGGGTCTGTATCAGCACCTGTGACAGAACTGGAGGTTTCTAGAATTTTATGTTAACCATTCTTTCACTCACAAGCCACAACCGTTTCACCCCATCCAGGTTTCCAAACTCATATTAGCACTGTTCTTTCATATTTTGTGTTCTTACATTTGTCTGCCACGTGTTCTGTCAGATTGCACCCTGACATCACCAGCGTTTACATGGATGAAGGGATTGCTTCAGTCTTATGATGCCACGAGCCCTGGCTTTTGCTCCTTCTTGCCAATAAGCTTCAGGTTGTTGAGCCAAACTGGAATGCTTCCAAGTCACATCAGTGTTAATTTGCATGTGCTTCCGCTGCTGTGGTGTCCCATGTGAACTGCAGTACAGCTGTCTTGTGCTTCTTTTCTCATCGCTCCCAACTATCTGAGATCTCCAGTTGATACTGAATGGACACAAGGTAGGGCAACTAACACAGTATGCCCTGGGACTCACCTGACTCTAAGCAACTTAGAGAAAGCCAGTGGGTTGGCATGACAATCCCAAATGATTTAGGTGACACAGAGAGAAATCAAACTGGATTCAAATCAACATGTTCCTTTTCTGTTGAGGAAACATAATACAGTCGATTCACTTTGGGAGTACAGAAATACCTGAGGCCTCCATTTCCTAAGCAGCATTTACTACAACTCCTCAACCCACAAAAAAACATATCAATATTATCATGCTTGGCCCAATTCCTTATAAACACAAATTTTCAAATACCAGAATTTCTTGTGTGACAAAATGCTTACATTTATTTGCTCTTTTACTGCAGAAAGTGGGAAAGAATCGTAAGCACAAATATATCAACCTCCAGATTACTTCTGCTTTCAGATGGAAAGATGGAGGCATAAAGAGTCTGAACTGACTGATCCAAGGACAAAAAAGAAGGTACACCACCCAAATTACTCTTAGGAGCCAGGAATTCTCACTCTTTGTCCATTGCTGTAATGATTAAATTATGATGCCAGTCATGATAAAAAACATGTAACAGGAGAAGGTGGGTGTTAGAACACCTGTAATTGGCAACAACTAGACTAATCATATATAGTCTGTGTAATCTGAATACTTAAAAAAATACTTTCTCCAACCCACACAGGAAAACTGTATCACTCCATACTCCTACAATGCATTGTACTACACTTCTTGTTAAAACTGTATCAACAGTTTGTGTAACACTCTTACTAACACCTTCTTAAGTTAGAAATAGGAAGTGAGTAATAATGCAAGCAAGAGCATCTCTTGTGTTACTTTTGTGTATGCATGCAACATACTAGTGGTATGTGTAACCACTCTGGATCAACAAGAGAGATATTAGATTTCTTGATTCCTAGGTTGCATTAAATTGAAACTGAAGGTCACCCTTTTGTTGCTCTCCTGCTCTCAGGGACATTGCTTCAATAAATGTCAACAGGACTTCCATGTTGTGAAAGAGTTAATGTCTGAGAATTGAGATGTAAATGAATAGATTAAAAAGCTGGAAATTTAACAAACAAAATGCATCTCAAATAGAAATTGCTTTGAAATATGGATCTATTAATACATCAGTACTGATTTAGGCAAGTCTCCCACCACCACATTGCAATGAAAACTAGGAAGGAAGCTTTCAATTGAGACTTCAGCAAATAAACAAAAACTTACTCTTAATTTTTTTGTTTCCCAGTTGTTGAACTGTTCCAATAACTACTTGAATTCAAACAGCTCTAGCCAATCACACAAACAACATGTAAAGATAAAAATCAAGCTTTAGGCTTTTTAAGACTTAGTTCGCTCTGGATATAAGCCGACAGAACTCGCAACAGCTTAAAAAAGAATTGCCCTGGCTTATGCCATGGACAAGTGTGACTTTAGAGAACATTTGGTTTATATACTAACCTGAATATATGCAGGTACAAGCTCAGAATAGCACCTTTGAAGTTAGGGCCTGGGGCTAAGAGGTTAAGGAGGCTTAAGACAGGCTTTGTCCACAGCCACACCATCTTAATAAATTTTAAAAGTTCAAAGTAAAGCAAGCTCTGAAGAATCAAGAAAGAAACTCCAGTACTTAATAGTTTTGGCCCATCATTTAGTTTTAGAAGGGATTTTCCTGTTCTTTCAGCTAGTATTGCTGATATATTTGAATCTTCAATGACACTAATACACAAAATAGTACTGCAGTCTCATCACACTATGCCCTATCTTGACCCTCCAGACTAGGAATGAAACGGAGTCTTCAGGCTGTGAGGACTTTTTCTTCTCTCATATACCATCCACTCCACAGAGAATTGATCTTGCTGAAAGCTGAAATCTCCTCATCTAGGACTTCATCACAATGACCGCAGTGGAGCTCCTGCTTCCTCAGATGTTGTGCTTCACCATGTCCCTCCACCCTTCCTTCTTTTGTGACACCCTGACATCCACAGGTAGACACTGCACAAATAGGTATGGAAGGTCTGGAACTTCATTGAAAAGGTCTCCCGTCCCTTCACTACCTTGCTGCTAGAGCTGAGAGTCCAAATGGCCTCTTGGATATTGGATGGTCCAGAGCATGACCTAAGCTCTGGACAGAAGGAATTGTCTGGATCTAAGCTCTGGACAGAAGGAATTGTGGAGAGGTAAAAGCAAGAGAATCTGTAAAGGTTCAGTCAGAGTAGGATCAATCTGGGTCAAGCAGAACACAATGCAAGCATACTGCAATACCTAAGAAGTGCTGTCACCTTGTCCTGTCGGTACTGTTTTAAATCACATACATTTATACTCAGGATACTGAATTCCCACCATTTGCTGTTGACTACCTCATATAGCTCCTCTTGCTTCTGCTACTACACCTTACCCGGTCTAGAGGATCCATGGGTAAATGCTACTTTAAATGGGTTGGTTACAGCTGTGGAACCCTACTGAAGTTAGCAGGATTGAAAGCATTCAATTAAAAGAAGATTTAGCCCAACTTATGCTAATACAATGACAGCCACATCTGATGTTATATTTTTCTGTCCTACTTCAGTTTTGGTCTCTCATTTCACTGCAGACAAGCAATATGAAACTAAGATAATGGCAGAAAAAGCCACCTAAACATTTAAAATCATGAACTGTCGTTCTTTTCATTCTTTTTCTGGGTTTTGGTCCCTGAAGACTGAGACCAGGAAAAAACCTTATTTTTCCTTTGAAAGTTAAGATTCTTATAATGTAGCTATGGTTTAGACATACAAGGATCAAATGCTGCCAAAACTGCAGTAGAATATTGCAGTTTCTTGACACTGCTTTTGAACTATGTCATATCACAAGTATTGACTCTGGGAAATGCCTTTCTACCAGTCAGCTCCTGTAGGGTAACAACCTTTGGATTTCTCTCACATTAAGAGCTTATCGATGACACACCTTCCTGAGGTAAAGCTTCATCGCTATTCCACAGATGAAAGAATGATGTCCTGAGAGATTAGGATTCAAAGTCATTCCCCCTCTCCATGCTCCAGACGCAAACTTCTGCAATCTCCCAGCTCCAGGCTGAGTTGTCATCTGGGCAGGTGCTATTTTCCCACTATCTTCTTTACCTCACAACCTGATTTATGTAGCTGGAAAAAATAGGTAGTCAAGCTTGAAGAATGACAGAGGTGTTTCCAGTCAGGTCCCCTGTCTGGGGCACTCTTTGGTAAAGCCTGAGAGCACGCTGAGCCATGAAGCACCGCTTGTTATTTGTCTAAATTCTCACAGGGATTTGGTCGCACTACAGGGAAGTCAAGCTACATCTCCAGAGACAGAGTCTGCTAGATCTGCAGCTTGTCCCTTTAACAACTCCAGTCCAAGGGAGACTTTTCGCAACAGCTATTCACAAATAGCTAAGAGGCACAGTGCTGAAATTAATCTCTCCCTTTTCTCCTGCATTACCAAGCCACCAGGTGGGCATTAACAAGCCAAGTAAAACCAAAACTTTTTTTAATAGCCCACTTTCAATTAACCAGGCTCCATTTCCCTGACAAAATAGCACTTTGCAATAGGCCCTAATGACCACTACTCACAGTTTTCAAGCTTGTTTATTGCTTTGTTCTGATGACATTATTTTATATAAGAAATAGATGGAAAAAATGAAATGTTCTTATTGCCCTTCAGGACCAGGGCAACAGTCCACTTTGCTCTGAATACTGCCTCTGTATCTGGCTTATAATGATTGCTTCAAAAGAGGACATGAAACAAAAGGGGGGGCCGAATCCGTCTTCTTACCCTCTTCAATGCCACGGCTTTAGCCACTTTTCCTAGAAAACTCTTTACCTGAAGCCACTTGATCATGAGCCAGTATCATGAAACGTGAAGACCAGTAACTGTCAGAGCTGTATAGTTTGGAGTAAATGCACTTGCTTTCTTTAACAATACCCATCTGCTTCTCTACCTCCTCTTCTGGAGGCCTGTAACAGTCCACCGCCTGCTTGATTTTTACAGCAACAGGGAAAGGATATATATGCAGGGTAGGGGTACAGATGTTATTTCACTGTATATAGTGATACAACAGTTGGACACACGTAAGTAGTTTTTTTTCTTAAGATGAAGTTCACCCTCCAGTTTAAGTTTGGAAGACCTTTCAGTTTCTCTTGCTGAATTCTATGCTTGAGTGCCATATGGATCCTATTTCAGTTCCTTCTACTGTAAGTATCATACACATCAACTGGAGTGCATTACCCAAGCACTAGATAATGGAAATTGCTTATTACTTTCTCAAATGGTTATCACAGAAAATTAAAATTCTATGTTTCTTGCAGTATGTAAACTTTAATAGCATTCATATTTTGCATGTAGAGATACTAAATTACATGGCAGACAGTACCGTTAAGCAATAGCAATAAGGCTTTTCAAATACAGCTACTCCCAACTGGTTGGTTTTAGCAAAGGAGGCTCAAATTGAGTATTCTTGAAGTTGTATATTTATACTCTCCATATTTTTTTTCCAACCAAAAGTAGGTCATGCTATATTATGGCTATTTGTGCAGAAACAGTTTGTGTAACAACAAAAACAGGCTAAGAATTAAAGATACACATAAGCATTAAAAAGACTGATGACCTTAACAATGAGTTCCTGCATACACTCTGTAAATAGCATTCTAGAAAAACTGCTAGTTCCATCTACTGCAAAAGGAGTATCTTCACAAGAAAAATGCCAAAGTTGCACTAGAAAACTTTCACCTGACATAGGCTATTGTTATTCAGCATTTTTTATTGTCATTCTTCATTATTAATATTTTTCAAAAGGGAAAACTTCATTCATAAGCTCCCATGTGTCAGAACTCAGAGTAAGTTTTGAACGCTGCCTGATGAACTAGGCTTTGTCACAACAGGCGGAAAGAAAGGGCGCTGCTGCTGCTGGCAGTTCAGTAATGCTAAGTGACAACGAGACTGGGAATGAATACCAAAGAGAAGAATTCAAAGAAAAAGCTTGAAAACAGCTTCAGGTGCCAGACAAAGCAGTCTTGCAGAGCATATGCCAACTTCTGATGACTACATACAATATGCAGGTCCTTGGTTTCTTAATCATTTTCAGCAAAGGGATATAGATCTTGTCATTATTTTATCTGCCATGACATATAAGTTAAAATTCTTACCTGATTGATACGCCCTGAAACCTAATTAAACCAGAGACAAATCTCGTCTTTTTCCAATATACTCACAGCATTTTTGACAACATCAAGATACTATTAAAACCAAAAAAGTTATTTCCTCAGGTGGCGATCTCTTAGAAATAAGATATAGAACTTAACTGTGCTCAAGGTATTGATCATAAGGTCCTAATCAGTTTGACTCCTCTGGTATTTTGGCTTGCCATACAGTAAATCCTTGGGGCCACCGTTATTCATATACATATTCATATACGTGTCTCTGTACAGCCATAATTGCTGGCATATACAAGAAATGAATGAATTTCAGTAGCAAAGGACATTCCAGACATGCAGAAAGCTTAGGAATTCTCACTGAAATTACTCTTTTCTGAATAAGTTATCTGAAACCTCATGTTTTCGAATATTTCTGACCTTGGTTAAGACTATTCTGTGTCAGAAAAGGCTTTCTATGAAATATTTTTCTATGGGACTCTTGGGCCAAATGTACTGAAGCTTGTATTTCTGTTCCCAAGGATGATTTTTGACATTAATTTTCTTCAATCTGGAGCAAAAGGACTATTAAATTGGAGAGATGAACAGGTAAAAATCCTTAGCCATACCCAGCTATATGGACTTCTTCTACCTCAAGCGTCGATCAATTCTGCTTAGCAGCAATGCTTACTGTGAAATGCTTGTTTACTAATATTTGCAAGACTGCAACAGATGTACAAAATCAGCTAGGCTACAGTGAACATTAAGAATGGGCAGCTGATTGCTTAATCTAGAAAGAGAGAGCGAATTTGTTAGAAACACCTCTAGCTGTTAGCTGGTGTGGAAATTTTTATAGTCAAGAGGCAAGATTCTCTATAGTGACAGCCTTTCCTTTCGGATTTCTGCTTTTGCCGCCCTTCATTCCCCCTGAAATCATAGCAGCTGAAGCTAGACTGTGGATTTATATGTATAGGGAGATCTGGCTGGTGATTGCTGTTGGTTTTGGCAAAAGTTTTGTGATTTGACTATTTGTATGTAAAATATGCAATAGCAAGAATGCAAAAAGCATGCAGAGCCAATGTTTTGAATGCTAGAGGTGGACAGAAGAAATCCTGCACAGATCAAAAGAATCTAGGGATAACTGGGATACTTTAATGCTTTGAGAAGTTGGGCATGTATTAAAGGGCAACATTTTAGAATCAACTACATGCATCTCATTGATTTCTTCATGGTTCGTTTTCCACAGCAGCCATTAGTCTTTTTTCTTGTTGGCTAATACAACACATTTTCATAGGTTGTATGTGACAGTGTACTTCTCAATGGATGACATTTCTCTTTGAAAAAAAAAAGATGTCTTTTAGCACCTAAAATCCAGTCTGTGCGTTTTTCTGCTTTTGTAAGAGTCTCACCTGCTTTGTTATGATTGAGCCCTGTTGAGTTGGCGTACAAAACTACAGTCCTGGCCTCAGGAATTTGCTATGCAATTTAGAAAAAGATACTTTAATCAGTGATAATAAATATCAGGGGGAAATGGAGGAAGAACAATACAGGTGGTAAGATCAAGCAATTACAGAAGCTAACAAAATTACTTTGATTTTAGAATTTCACCATCAAATCTTAATACCTAATATTTGGTTAATCTTTTTTTCTACCACTTCAAAATCAGCCTTGCACCAACTGAGCAGTCCTGAACGCATAAGAGTTTCAAAAGCAAATTTAAAATTTTAAATGCACCGCACTTGTGGATTCTGTCTTGAACTGTCTCCCTGGCCCTGACACTTACAATGAGCAGAATGCCCCCCAGTTTCCTTAAGCAGTCTTAAGTTGAGCAGTTACTAATACCAAAGGTCCAACAAACACCAAAGGTCCAACAAACACCAGCTGCTTTTGAAAATATATGTATTGTGTATTTTATTTTTGTTCTTTTTCATATTCATACATACAACATCTAAAGCTCTTCCAGTTCTCATTGTCAGGCCATTTTCAAAATTGTACATTCTCATATTATCAGAGCACACGTTCTCTCCTTCAGCAAAGGTATCTTTCATGCTGTAGCTGTAGAGGTCTGCAGGCATGATCCCCTGAGAGCACACTGCCATCGGCATACTTTCTGTCCTCAAACAAAGAATAGCAAACCGCTATTCTGACTTCCTCCAAGCCATATGCTTCAGCATCTTGAAAGCATCCAAGCCAAGACTTCTTTTGCTTTTCTTGAACCTCTTCAGAGAGATAACCTCACAGTCCCAATCTTAAACTTTTGGATTTTTTTACTTCTGACTTTTGCACAAATTGAGGTCTTTACCTCAAGCAGAAATTATGCATCCGAAGTTTTGAATATGACCATGTTAGCCTTCTGCAGTGTGTGTTTATCAAAATAGCTGCTGGTGACACAAGCTGAGAGAGGGGAAACCCCAGGACATGCACCATATGGTGACAGGGACAGCAGCAGAAACAGCAATTACTAATTAAAACAGTTCTTCATGATTTCAAAATGGCTTTTCCATGAAGATTTAACAACTGCTGGTTAATCCTTCCTTATGACTACTTAATTCTGAATAAATACATCTCTTTCTCAACTTTGGGAAAAGTTCTTTTTTTCTCCTTCTGCCTTTTTAAACATTTGAAATATAAGGAATGTTATAGTAACCATGGTATCCTGATGACATAATGGTTACCATGAGAACAAAGCTGAAATAGTGTCATCAGAGCCCCTTCTCTCTGCTGTGTGTTGAGTTTCATATTTCATAAAGATGGCCAAACTGCTGCCACCCAGCACAGCCAATTCTATCCTGCTTCACTTGGGTTTCAAAGCTTCTAAAAGCAAAGCTGCCCTGTGCTGCTGCCTTCCACCTTTGCACTGTTAGTTTTGCTTCAGGGCAGCAGTGCCACCAGCTTACAAGAAAAATCTGCATAGCAGACAGGTAAGAGGATAACTGTGTTGTAGCAAATTCCCCTAAGACAGTGGCATTTGTCATGTCCCTAGGACGTACTCCAGTATAGCCTTTGGCCATGTGTAAAATGGCTGTTCTTGGTCTTTTCTTGCCAGACAAACCAGATTTTAAATCATGTTTACTTAACAGCGCTAGAAGATTTCTTTGCTAACCTATGCAGTCTCTCTCAATGCATGATTATCTGTGGTCCAGTCCTGCAATAACCTCTGCCCGAGAGTGCTTTGCACCCACCAAGAGATCCAACCGGCTTCAGGGGGTACCAGCTAAGTGCAGAAACGCATCACGCCCAGCCTGTTATAGGACAAGAGTGCTGAAGGAGGCACCAAGACTCAGGACAACACTGTGACTCCAGTTGCACATGATTCATCTTTATGAGCGTTCCTGAGTGCTGGCAATTCAGAAATTATTTCAGATTCTCCATTACCATCAGTCTGACTGCTGTGAACACCAAGTGCTACCCTCCCCTGGGGCCAGCACATCCCATTGCTACAAGGCAAACAGGCACTGCAAAAAAGCTGTACCCAGACGGTAGCTCTAGTTTCAGATAAGCAAAAGCTCTCCCCAGTTAGTTTCCTCAGAGAAGCTCCTCTTTCTTTTATTGCAAGCACCACTGTACATGACTCACTGCATATTGTTTGTTCATTTTGCTATATATATTTCCCAAATGCTATTTTAAGTTGCATTTCTCCCTTATGCTCCTACCAAGTTTGCTGCACGAAAACAACCCTCTAATTTTAATTTCATATTTAACCAAAACAAATGTGGCGTGGCTCTGTTTACTTCAATAAAGCTATCTTGATTTACATCATGCATACACATATAAAATAAGTGGTCAGAGGGGAAGACACGAAGGGTACTACAAAAGGAAGGGTTGACCAAGTAGGCAGCATTTCATACAAAGCTCCCTGCACTCTGCCTGTTAAACAAAATGTTTCCACACCAACCCAAGTCAGTTCCTGCAGATGGTTCACATACATTTCCTTCCTCCTCTAACCACAATCCACTGCATAGGCTCTTCCTAAAACTCCTGGCCATAAAGTTTCTATTGTAGCCCTTTTTCGTACCTACTGCCTGACGTTTTTACCCCACGGTTTCACACAGTTCTTCCTGTTTCCTTGCCTTAACCTTACACTCCCTTCTTGGAAAATCAGGATACAGAGTCATTGTCAAAGGCTAACTGCAAGGCTTCCCTGTAAAACCATAGAATAATTCAGGTTGGAAGGGACCTCTGGAGGTCATCTGGTCCAATTCCTACTAAAAGTAGGACCAACTTGGCAGTTAAATGAGGTTGTTTAGGGTATTGCCCAGCTGAGTTCTGAGTACTGCCAAGTATGGAGATACCATGATCTCTCTGGGCAGCCTGTGCCAGTTTTTACTGTGAAAATAGTCACAATTTCCTTATTTCTGGTCAGAATATAGTTCTCGCTACAACTTAAGAGTGCTTGTCTCCTGTTCTTTCACTATGCAGAGTATGATTCTGTCTTTATTACTCACTGTTAGGTAGGTGAAGACAGCACTACGATCCTCCCTTTACCTTCTCTTATCCAGGTTAAAAAAAAAAATCAACTCAGCACTCTCAACCCCTTTTTGCAGCAGCGCGCTCCAGCTCCTAACCATCTCAGGGACCCCTCCACTAGACTCTCTCCAGTTTGTTCATCTCTCTCTTGTATAGGGAGACTCAGAATTTCAGTTACAGCCTCACAAGTACCTCACTGAAGGGAGAAACCAATTCCCTCCACTGCTGCCTATACCTTTGCAAATATAACCTGAAATGCAGTTGGCCTTCATTGTTGCAAGGGTGCACTGCTGATTCAGGTTCAGCTTGTCATACTCTGGGATTCCCACATCCTTTCCTGCAAAGCTGCTCTCTGCCCGGATGGTCCCCAGCTTGCACTGTCACGCGGGATTACTCCATCAGTACAAAAAGTACAGTACAAAAATACAAGACTTTGCACAAAAGCATAAAACTTTAAATTTGCCTTGGAACATCATGAAATTTCTGTCAGCCCATTCCTCGGCTGCTTGACATCCCTCTGAATTGCAGCCCCAATTTGGTTTCATCTGTGAAATGAGGGTATAGTCTGTGCCTTCACGTAGGTCATTGATAATGATGTTAAACAGCAACGGCCCCAGAGGAACACCACTAACAACCAGTCCCCAGATAAATTTTGAATTGCTGACCATTACCCTTCAAGCCCTGGGGCTCAGCCAGTTTTTCACCCACCGTGCAGCTCACCTATCATTCCATACCTCCCCAATTGTACACAAGGGTCCTACGGGAGACTAAGTCAAAAACCTTGCTAATGTCAAGGTAAGGAACTGCTACTACTTTCACCTTGTTCCCTAAACTTTTCTACTGCTTTCATCTTGTTCCCTCAACTAAAGTTTTCATCATATAAGACAATCAGACTGGTCAGGTGTGGTTTGCCTTTGGTAAGCCCATTCTGGATGCTCCCAGTCACCATCTTCTCCTTCACATGCCTAGAAACCACTTTCAGGCAAATCTCCTTCATAAACTCCCCAGGGACTGAGGTGAGACCGACCAGCCTGCAGTGACACAAATCTTCCTCCTTTTGAAGATGGGCATCGCATTTGCCTTTCTCCAGTCACCGGGGTCATCCCCCAGTTGTCACAAGCTTTCAAAGATAGGAGAGAGTAGCTTTGTATTGACATAAACCACTCCCCTAGCACCCTTAGATGCATCCTCTCTGGTCCCATGGACATTTATTTACAGATTTTTTTTAGTGAAAGGTACTTGTAAAAAAACCAACAGAAACAGTAGAGCATAGCTCAAAGTCAGAATAAACACAATCATATAAGCAATAGTTCAGGGGTTTTGGAATAACCTTTTGTAGAAAAAAAACCCCAACTAATCCTGCACTACCAAAGGACCTGCTCTTGGTAGTTTGAGAAAAGGATGCTTGGACAGAGTAAGTCCATCCCCACCACTTCTTCCTCGCCATACCTCAGGACAGGGAAAAGATGGGGAGATATAACCTGTTTTTGAGGTGAAACATAAGTTTGCTCTAATATGGTTCGGAGAAGGCTTAAAGAAATCTGGATATGTTCATTTTGTATGACCTCACATACCTGGTGCAGAACTCCTGAGCTGGACTGGAAATGTTTCTCCCATCAGTGTACAATGGACTTCATCAGCTCTCTCTGCCATCTCTGGGTAGCCTTTTGGCTCTGTTATTCCACCATCTCTACATGACATCTGTCCTGTTCCGAAGAAGACATAGGCTGAACTAACCAGGAGAGGGAAAAGAAATATAAAAGCCTGCCAGGTCCCACAGGACTCTTCTCCACTGGAAGCAGGATTAATCCTTTCCTTACATTGCAAAGCAGGGGNAGGGGGGGTTTGGGGGGGGGGGGGGAAGGATGAAGGATGCAGCCCATATGTATCACCATGGCCAGATAAATGCAGCATGTTTGGGTAATTTGAAAGAACTGAGCCATTCAGGAGCAAGGCCCAGAGCTGTTGCATTATTTGTTAACTGCTACTTTGCCCCAAGACAACGCAAGTCCATTGGGGACTGTGTTGTTTTATCTGCTATGTTGTCAACGGGACCCTCTTTCCCTTTTTAAAAGGAACAACTGAGTGGCCACAAGAAGTGTGTGTGAGCTACAGCTGAACAGCTTATTGTTCTTCTGAGGGCTTCACCTTGGTGTTTGGAGAGGGCTTTTGCTGCAGAAAGCTGCTTCTACTCTGAGCCACAGATCCTCAAAAAATCCAGACAGATTACTTGCAATGGTGTCTGTGATTCCACAAGGCTTGCTCTTAACGTGTAAGGAGAACTGGGCTGGTGTTAAGTCATGGTTGCTAGTGCAGGTCAGCTGTTTTGCTGCAGATGAAACACAGGGAAAGGAAGAAACCTCACCAGTGCATCCCAGGCAACATTTTGACCTCACTGTGTCTGTCTTGTCATGAAGCTAAAACCTTCACTGGCTTTTTACCTCCAGAAGGCAGATCTGTATTTATGAACCTGAGGTTTAAAAAAATATATGTATCTCTATATCAAAGACAGTCCTGGAGAGCAGTCTCAACCCACATCTCTCATCCACTAACAGGAATTTCACTGAAAGCAGCATGTTGCGAGGGCCTGACTGCTCTCTACTGCAAGCAGTTGAAAGGTCAAACGGGAAATAAAACCCAAAGTCATTTAGAAACCAGCCGGACTAGATTTTTTTAAGGACTTCCTGAGCCACAAAATCAAATGGACATACAGCATTAACAAGGACATAAATCCGGCAGGGTACCGACTTCAAATGTTACAAATTGCCAGTTATTCCCACCTTAGCCTTACCCAGGATTCTTTGCCTGCTCCAACAGCTGCCTCAGACCCAGCTTAGCGTAAGTGTTTCACTCTCAGCAAGTTCAAACTTCAACCCAAATTTCAGCTAGTGCCTCTCTGCTCCACAACCATATCAGTGGATGCCCCAAAATTATATAGGTGGTACCTTCTGAACACTACTTCAAACCTGGCTCGTCAGCTGCCCTTCACCCAAAGTTTAACCCTGATCCCAGCTGTAACCCTAAATTAGCAACCTCTGCCTGCCTAGCAGAAGACGGCTGCCAGAGTCAACAGTGAAGTCCTTAACATAGCTGGCAATAAACCCAGCCGCGCGGTCACTGAATCTCTAACCTTCACCCTCAGACTCATGTCTGATGTTAACCTCACCCCAGTCTCACGCTTAAACCCTTCTTAATCGTGGCAGGCTAGTGTTTTCTGCCTTCCCCAGCAATGGTTCCCTCTCACTGCGCCCCACAGACGCAAGCCAGGCCCTAACCCTGCTAGACCCTGACTGGCAGGGTGACAAACACCAGAACAAACCCTAATGCCAGCTTGCAACCGGCCAGAGTTCAAGCTCATCATGCCCTCACGGCGCAGCCTTATACCCAACGCTAAATGTTGGCCCCCTTTCTTCTGACATAATTTTAACAGAGAGCAGCTGGTTGACGGATTCCAACTTGTTCTCTGCAGCAAGCAGCTGGCAGAGTACAGGGTACCCAAATTTTGCTATTCAAAATCAGGGCAGATTTGGGCTGGTTTTCAGAGAAAAAAAGAAGAAAAAAAAAAATGCAGAGAACCATATGCAGCAACACACGTGGTTTTAAAGTCAAACCTCCTGCACTTTAGTAAGCACAAAAAGGCAAAATGGTGTCTCAGAGCAAAGCAGAGAAGCCCTGCTACCTCTCAACTATTTACTGCTGCTGGCCCCGTCCCCCAGCAAAGCTACTGTGCACCCCACAGCAACGAGCAACAGATGGCCGGTACAGTAGCTGGGAGCGTTTGGGACTCAGGAGAGCTAATTCCCTGGTCCACTGCAGTCTTTCTGACCTCTAAGAGGAGTTCCCATCACAGGCTCGTTCCAGGTTTTCACGCCACTGACTTTTGGAAGGGAAGAGGATACTGAGCTAGTCCAGTAGTAACTGATGAGCCCAGTTTTGCCTCTTACATCAAGCTCTGACTCACCCTGCACTGATACCAACTGGCAATTCTCTCTTAATTGGGAAAATCACTAGGATAGTACTCGCTGCCAGAATTCTGGGTCATAAAGTCATTCTCTGACTCAGAAGAAGGTTTACAACAGCTGTGGCAGTGATATGTACTGTAGGTGAGTCATGTTGAACTATTAGCATGAACATAAGAACCTTAGAAAACAAATACATAAAGAATTGCAATGACCCACCTAAATTATAATCGCTCATTCGTTATTCTGTAGCACAGGACTTGACGATGTTTTATTGTGCACTCAATTTTCAGGAATGAAACATTTAAAAAATAAACTTACTAAGACACTTCTCATCACATGAATCCCAAGCAGCTTTTTAAATTCAGAGGCTAAAATTTCAGCTGATATAAATTTTCTGGCAGGCATTAAATTTGTGGAGGCATACCAATTTAAAACAGCTCAGGATCTGATTCTAGATTCATGAGACAAAAACCCCATGCTTATTGATTATGTAACTGCAAATGCCGCTATGGGTCAAGTGCAGCGTGCAATGTATCTAACAGGATATAACAAAACATTCCACGCATATTCAGAAGGGGAAGGTGTCCCATTCAATTTAGACTGCAGGAGAGATTTAGATAGGTAAATACTACTGGATTTTCCAATCAAGGATCCCAATAAAATAAAAATCCTTTTTTAAAAAATAAGAAAATATATAAAGAATTAAGTCACTTGGAGGAATTACTGACCTTCAGCAAATGGATATTGAGGTAATTTCACAGCCTTAGTAGGCCCCCATTACCTGAACGTTTAACCCTTCGACTCTCCAGGAAGTTCGGCTAATAAAACTAATGTCACTAATCAAACCCAACAATATGGATGCCAAAGCACTGGAAAACCTCTGGTCTCCAGCCACAGCTTGTGAAGTATGTGTTTAACACGTTCCTACCTTTTTAGGAGTAACTGATCAGAGGAAGGATTACAAGGCTATCCCACAGGACCAAGTTATGACTGGAAAAACCCAAGTGGGCTTCAGGCAATCTTTGAGATCCTTTCCTCTCTCCTATTAACTTCTGGACAAGAGTCCTAGTGCGGGTATTAGGTGCCAGGTTTTTGAGACTACAAAAGGGGTCGCCTCTGGTGGAGCGAAGCAGGTTTATAGGAGATGGGGAATCAGCCACGTTGCCTCCATCTAAGCCCACGGTCATGGCTCTGGTTTGAGAATCCATCAGCTTTCAAGCTCTGAGTTTTTTCACCCAAAGGAGCTGACGAGAGGCACGCTCTTCGTCCGCTTCAGTACCAAATCAGCCACGCTAGCTGAAGCGTTTGCACTAAGCCACAGGGAATTTGGCCGCGGGAATTAATTTGCGGGCCGAATGGCAGGGACGAAGCCCTGAGGAGGAGTAGCCGCGTCTTAAAATGGCCTCTGGGCCCCCTCTGAGAAGCGAGGCTGCGGTGCGGGGGTTTGCTGCTGGCGGGCTGCGGCCGCCGGCTCCGCCCGCCCAGCGGAGATGCCGGGGGCAGGGCCGCCCCGCGGCCGAGCTGCCCACCTGGGCCTGCTGGTGCAGCCCCCGCTGCGGCAGCGGCGGCTCCGGCTCTGCCGGCGGCGGGGGCCGGCTCCGCTCCGCTGCGCTCCGTCCGCCGCTCGCTGCCCGGCTGTTTCATTCATGCTTTCTCCTTCGCCATCTCCCTCTCCGGCTGAGGGGAAACGGGAGCGCGCGTGGGCGGCCGCTGGGAAGGCTCCCTGTCAGTCAAGCGGCCGAGCCGAAAAGAAGGCGAGCGAAGGGAGAAGGAGGGCG
>VZSF01009945.1:930426-952337 GCA_013398295.1 Chionis minor | reverse complement strand
GGAGGGGAAGGGAAGGGAAGGGGGGGGGGGATAGAGCAGCCGGCGGTGCGTGGCCGCTCCCGCGGTCCCCGCGCAGCTGCCCGTGAACCTGGCAGCCGTGCCGCCGGTAGCCCGGCTCCCCCGGCGGCGCTGACGGCCCCGAGGCGCTCGCTCCCCTCCCGCCTCTCCAGGCGCTGGCAGGGCCTGGGGCGTGGTGGCGGCGGCGTGCACAAGGCTGGGTGCTCGCTGGTAGGAATTTTCCCTGTTTTTCCGCCCCCCGCCGCCGGAGAACACGCCGAGCTGGTGCGCTGGTTTCGCGGATCTCGCTTGGGAAGGACTGGGGGATTTGGGGGAGGCTGCGTTCAAACCGGAACGGTCTGTAGTTAACTACTGGCTGCAGTTAAAATTTTAGCAGCGGCAGCAGCAGCAACAGCTTTGCGATGCTTTCCGGGAATATTGCTGCCTTTGAGCTGATGTGACAGGCAGCCCCTGGTACGCTGCCACTTTCTACTAGATGGCAGTGCTGAGAGCAGGATAGTTGGCGTGGTAGGGAATAAAGTGTTGGGAAGCTGGGGGCTCAGGGGCAGCTGGATTTTGTTGGAGTTATATGGATGGAACAGAAGAGGTGCTTCACACATGCCCTGTGAGCTTATTTGCTATTACAATGGGGTTTTTTTCAAACTTCACATGCAGCTATCTTGTGATGCAATTATGTTTTAGTGAGGCTGTGATTCTTATATTGTATTTGGAAAGGAAAAACAGATTTAGTAGGTTAAGCCTTTGTATTACAGCGATACGTACGAAGTTGATGAGGTTTGGATCCACCTCCGCTGGCTGCTGCCTGATTGCCAAGGGTTTACAACTGAAGAACAGATTCTGTGCTTGTGTTAGAGCAGTAAATTACTGATTCAAAAGAAATGTGGCTGCATTGCCCTCTTTTTACTTTGAGTGTTGTCTATACTGAGGAAGCAATTTTTTTATTTGATCACAGTGTTTTGTTAGGCAGTTTGAGATAACTCTATAATTTATACAACAAAAAAGTTAAGGGATCAAGTTCAAATCTTGGGTAGACCCAGAGCTCACGTTGATTTCAGCAGAAGTTGTATGGTACATGACAGAGCACTGAATTTTAATGTGTGGAATATATGAAGTAAAAAAAATTCTCCCTGCTTGCCCTACACTTGTTTTCTGATTTGTTCCTTTGGAGTAGCAGGATGTAGTGCTTTTGCCAATGTTTTCATTGATATATTTGAACTACGGTTGTATATCTAAAGCCAAGGATTGTTCAGGGGTGCATACTGAGCCCCTTTTTTGAAAGAAAATTTAGCCCGTTAATTCGAATGTGAATAAAATGGACACCAGAATTCTTATTTGACATTTGCATATAATAAGTCCCAATGTTTTCAGTAGGTATGTGCAGGAACGTAAGCACATCATGTTTGCTTGTATAATTCAATTTGTTATAATTGAATAGGTATTATTCTTTGTAGTATTTTGTTGCCGGTGGGTTTTGGTTGGTTGTTTTTAACTTGTCATTCAACATTATCATTGGGGTTTAAGGGCTAAGCCTTTAAAATGTTTGTCAGTCCACTGCAGAGAGGGTTGCCAACTGGATGTCATGCATGTAAAACTAGAACAAGAGCCTTTAAATAGCAAGACTGTCAATTTAGTAACAGTTTAGTGTGATAAATTGTAGAATATACAGCAACAGTGCAAATCTGATTATAACATGCATCTCTTGATAAGGTACAAAGCAGAAAAGCAAATAAACCCATTCAGCTTTTAAGATCTAAACTGGTTTGAAATGGAAGAGCTGTTTTCTGTTATGCAGTTTATGCTTGGAAAAAAAAAATAAATGGAGGGGGCAGGGAAGAAAAGTTATTTACGAGCATTTATTTTGTTTTCTGGATCTCAAAATTCCATTATGCAGCAGGATGCTTTCCAGTATCTGCTTTCTTAGTATCTGGAAAGGCAGATGTTGCTGCAGCAGGAGCAATTACACTGATTTGCAGCCTGGGAGCGAAAAAAAAAACAAAGTAAAAAATTCTGTTCTGACTTTCTGCCGCTGCCCGAAAGGATCAGCCATTTCGCTCTGTTTTGGGCTTGTTGACAGAAGAGATGAGATGGGAAAGTTAAGTTTGCTCAACAAAGGGAGTGAAGTTAATGTACAAATTAGGAAATTTCTGTTTCCAGAATACAATGAGTAAATTTGCCTAACAGACTACATTAAAGGATTCCAGTGCTTTGCTCTACCTCACAATTGTCCACAAACAAATTCTTGCCAAAAGTGGGAGTTTTTCTAGGTTTTGTTGGTTGTTAGTTGTTTAACCACATTGCTCTGCCCTGTGGGATGTTGAGTCAAAAGGCAGAAGAGGCAGTGGAGACTAGAGCCCTGTAGACTTTTGTAGAAGAGGCTTTCTGAATGGTAGCTTTTTAAAAGGTGCATTACAGAATCCCATCTTCACTAACATCACTGACAATTTTGCTATCAGAGTTCTCTTTCAGTTTGCATCTTATCCTGGGTAGACCACAGTAAAGTGTGATTGATGGGACCTGAGATTCAACCTATGATCGGAAATGGGTTCTTGGTTTAAGCTGACGCTTTAAAGAGTTTATTTTTAGTTTTCAGATGTAAAGTGTTTCTCCTTTAGAGGATATTTGAGACTCCCAGCAAACAAAACATGCAAGTGAAAGTTAGTAACTGAAGAGCCAATTTGTACTAAAGCATCTTTAGTGGAATAAGGCCAGAAGAGATGCAGAGTATGTGTATGCTATATGTATGTGTGCTAGTGCGTAGTGAACGAGCCATGATATTCAAGAAAGGTCTTTAATGTCTTTGGAAGACGACAGGATTTTTTTATCTCACTGTGGAGCTCAGGCACAGTAATTCTTTTTTTGGCTTTTTTCAGACTCTCCCCTTAACAATATGGAATCAACTTGACCTGTGATTTTGAGCAACATTTTAAAGAGCTAGTATGGTAATAATTTTCACATTAGAAGTCAGATTTGAGCTCCTGCATTGTAAGACTCCTGATTTGCGACCAGCTAGAATTACAGTAAGTGGTTCTGTATGTTCTTTCTTTGTGCCTTTTCTCCCCGTAGCTCTTCCTTGCTTAGTGATCTGCTGCATGTAACCTGACTCCGAACCAGTTTGGGGCAGGAGCAGCCTCTCCTAACTTGTTTCAGTGGGGCTCAAATCCCTGTTGGCAGCTCCAAGAGGCTGTCTGTCTGACCCAGAATATTTAGTATTTTTAAGAGATGGAACTCTAGAATTTAAAAAAAAAAAAATAATTGTTTCTTGTTTTCTTTGTGATTCTGTATCATAGCTAGTTTCATTCAGCTAGATAGTGTTACTTTCTGCATTTTTATAGCAATGCTCACCTGTTGACACAACTGCATATGTTAATGGGAACTCTTGTTTTTGAAACAAACTCGCCCTTCAGGTATAAGCAGCTTGCTCAAGTTACAGGCAGATTGTGATCTTCTTTACATATCATCAGATAAACACCTTTAGACTAGCCTTGTCAATCACTGCAGTGTAATAAAGACATTTAGACCATCTTTTCTAAAAGAACTGACTATGTGATGCTGGGCTCAAATAGCAACGGGTGCTAGAAAGAGTGACAACTGCATGTAATATCTTTTACGTGGATGAGTTCGTTTAGGATGATACCTGTCTTCATAATCCTGTGTGTCCCAAATTTGGTACTTCCGGATGTGGCAGAGGTTCAGACAGATTTTGAATGCTTCAATGAAAAGTTACTAATAGCCACAGTGTGCAGAGCTTGCTCCCTAGTTTTGCCCGTTGTCACGTGCACAGCTGATGTCACTATCCAAACTGATGTCTGTAGCCGTACACCACTTCATCAAACTGCATAAGCTACGACACCGCTAGTCGTAATTACACTGCTTTTTTAAATCACTCAAATGTTGTAATTCATATATCACTAGAATTGTTCTGCTGCTTGTTTGTCCACAGATCATATTTCATTAAAAGTGCTGATGAGCACCCAGGACTCTGAAGACAGCAGTTTTGTGCAAGATAAGAATGTTCCTTAAAGAAGCTGATGGCGGATAGAACTGCAGAGTTCCTGGCAGACACTGACAGCATAAGATGGCACCGTAGTCTAGTCTGAAATTGTAAGTCTTAAGGAGGACTAGATGTCCTTGACTTCACAAGCGGTTATTGCACTGAAGAAACTTAATAGTGGGCTAGAATCTGCTTTCAGGACCTGTGTAGATGCATTTGTTTCTGTTCAGCTGCACTAATATGACTGGAGCAACTAGGTTTTCTTTACGTGTGAGTGTGAATTGAATCCCTCTACATTAAAGGAAGTAATTTTCTTCACCCTGGTGAACCTGAGATTAACACCCATCATTTCTGAATTACTTTGTTTCTAGCACTGCTAGGAAATCTAGGAAATGGATTGTATAAGCTTTACAGCATGACTAAACCTACTGGTTCCAAAGGAGTCTCCCATTTCAGAAGCTGTGTGTTCCAGAGATGTTGGTTCATTTGCAGAGACTGGTTGGAACCTGCAGTTGGCAAAGGTCGTGAAATCATTGTTGTCATGAAATACGCAAAATATTTCATATGAGTAATGTCTGTACCCTTGCACAGTCTTTTTTTATCACTGAGGCTTTTTGGAGCATAGGGCCCCATCAGTGGGGAACAGGTACAGGTCAGGAGGCTAGCACACTAACACGGCGTATTGTGCCTGAAATACATTACACTGTTGTAACTCCAGTATTAAATACAAAAATAACACTATACTTGGCAGATAGAAGATTGATAACTGTTCCTGGGAGGGGGAAATCAGTGTATATTTTAGTGGACTAGTCTAGTGGACTTAAATTTTTCCATTTCAAGAAGTGAAGGAATCTTCTCTCTGGCTTCCATTTCCTTTCACCTTCATTACACAGTTCTTATAAGAAACAGTAATGCACAAAGCAATCTTGCAAAGTATGTTTCTATTTATAAGTAGGCAGTGATCAAATCCTGTCATTCATTCCTATGTGACCCTGAGAGATGCAAGAGATGGATGTATTTCATGGAAAATGGAAGGCTAATTTACATACAGAAATTTGATAACATTAGTGTACCAAGCTTATTTTCCCACACGTTTACACCTCTTACAGAAGCAGGCTGCGAATGTGGAAATGTATATGCCTAAATATTTAAAATGGCTATTCTGATAGGTACCCCTGTGTAGACAGACTCGTAGATATAAATTACTATTGCAGAAGTTGATGAAATTACATCTAAACCTAAAGGAGAACAAAACAATGAAAGGATCCCTATAACAATGCAAGTTGAAATGTAACAAAAGCATGAAGATCTTCCAAGTACATGTACTTTGGTAAAGATGTGTATTTTCATCTGTAAACCCATTATGAGAAGTTAAGGTTAAATGTGCTCTCAGATATCCACTCCCTCATTTGTTCTGTGTCTGTATAGTGAAAGGAGTACTTTCTATTGAGAATACTATTTACAGTTGTAGCTGTTTGTTCAGGTTCTGATGCATCTTGTATTACTAGTGCAGCAGAGAAGAGCCTCTGACATTTGTTACTTCTTGAGATGCATGGTTACTGAAATTAGAATGATACCTAGAAAACGCAATCTGCCTAGATTCTGTGAGTTCTCTGTGTCTGGAGATGTATACCCTTTACTCAAGTGGAAGCAGTACAGGTAAAGATAACTTGCGTTATGTGTCATTACAAATTAAATTTTTAAAACTGGTGTAAGAATAGAACTAATCTCTAAACTTAAGTCAGTAAAGTATAAAATAGTTAGAAATAAATGGCAAAGGAGCAGACTTGGGACAGTGGGAGCAAAAAATCCATGCAAAGCAACAAAGATGCTTGAAGGAAATTGTCCTTACCAAAAAAAAAAAAAGAGTAAATTATTTGTAGGAATTTTGGTAAAAATCAGTTAAGTATTATAGATTTTCTTTTTAATACACGAGTTGTAAGTTTTTTGTATCAAGCTCCTAAGTATTTGACAGCTGAGCATTTGCACTGTGGGACCGTATTAGCCTATGAAGTCATTGCAAAAGGGAGTCAAAAGAAGTATTACACCAAATTCAGTCTTGGCCTCTGAGTTAAAATATATTCTAAAATTGTGATTTAACTTAAATTTAAATTGAAAATCTTTTACAAAAGAATGTTTTTATTGAGGAGATACAATTTGGAATGTTTTGATTACATTCAGTTATTTCATCTATACTTCCTTTTGGATTTTTTTTTTCATGACAATAGCCTGTCCATATTGTTTCTGACTTTCTTAGACACAGAAATGTGAAACTTTCACATCCTTAAAGACTCAATCAAAGCTTAGAGGACTGTTTGTATTTAATATTAAGTTTGTGCATATCTTCTTTCATTATTGAAATTACAGCATACTACTTATGTTACCATTTAATGTATGGTTTAATTTTCTGCTGATTTCACCTCTTAGTAGAAGTAGCTTAGATTAATTTAGATGATGAATTAATTTGGACTAATGTATACCTCACTTTCAAAATGAGGTTGTATCTCGTTTTTTCCCCAGTTCTGCACCCCAGAAAGTAGCAATCTTTGTGGTTTCTACTCTGAGAGACAAACCTTTTTCCCTGCAGGTAGTTGCTACTCCCTTTCAGTGGAGACAAGATACTCTGTTTGTAACACCAGCAATATCACGAGCTTCTAATGGTATCTAAGAGTTTGTTAGGAAAACAAATGCTGGCATTTTGTAAAGATGCAGAGAGCTTTTCCAGATAGCACCGAATAACCAAAACTACTGAAAAATGCTCAGAATTTTGCACAGTGAGGGTATGTGTTCTGAGCCGTATATTTTGGGTGCTATAAATAATAACTATTTTCATAATAGATGACTTGCAGTCTGTAAAAGCAGGTCATTCCAATTACTGTCTTCTTTCTCTTCCCACTGCTTAAATGGCAGGAGACTTTTAGCAACCAATAGCATTGCAGACTTTTTTAGGTGGAGGTGAATACTTTATGGATGTGAGATAAAGGGAAGGCTCCATTGGAGTATAACAAGCTTTGGATCTTTTTGGAAAGCAGGATTAAAAAGGCTGAGGCAGGCTAAACCAACAATAACTAGTCTTTTTTTTTTTTTCTTTGAGGTGGGTGGGTGTTGCAGGCAGATACTTGCCTAATTTCAGTCTTAAAGAAAGGTTGGTTTTTGTAGCCCCATTTCTGCCTCCCAGCAGCTTGCCAGGACCACAGCTTTACTTCTCATGAGGATTGTAAGTGAATGGTAAGGAGATGGGGAGAGAAGGAGTTGAGAAGTTTCTTCTTTGGTTGAGAAAAATATGGAGGAGCAGAACAGTCCACTGAACCTGCTCGCTGATCGCAGCTGGTCTTTGAAAACTGGATTGTCGCGAGCAGTCCATGGGTTGTAGGTTGACAGTTGTCATGTGCAGCTGTGGTGGCAACACACCAGCACCAGAAGCTTTTCCACATAACCACTCTGGAGACCTATTCTCTCAGTTCTGCTGTTGAGTAGCTACCTACTCAAAAGGCAGGCAGCTGGATCTCCCTGGATGCATTCCCTGTGTTTCTCAATCAATAATGAAATTTTGCATCTCATACTGGTGTCTTGGACTTGAGCAAAATTTGGACTATTTAAAATATAGGTATATACTCCCATAAAATAAGGAAGGCAGACTATTGCAGGCCTGTTAATGGCAGTGAGAGCCCTTATGGGCTTGAGGTTTCATTTTTCTCCACTCTTGCAAGATTTAGGTCATACTGTTTAGGTCAGGATACTTAGAAGCAAGGTAGGCATCTTGATTCAGGCTCTCTAAGAGAGTACTTGCTTTGCCAGAGATGTTGTTTGAAGCATTCCTTTGGGCATATGATACCACTTTTGAATTTACTGTCGGTTCACTGAATTAAACTTGCCAGTTTGTTTTTTGGGTGTTTGTTTGTTTAATACAGGTAAATAAAATATGCTTAGCATTTTTCTTACTATCGTCCAGAGATTTTGTGGAAAGGAATCCATTTTATTCATCAGGCAGTGCATTTTTTTTCTGGTGGTTCTGCGGAGCCCATTTTACTTTTAGGAATAGAGACTTGCTGCTTCCATTCTGTACTTTGACTTGTTGAGTATGGCTAGATTTGTTTATTTTCTTTTCCAGAACATCTTCCATTTGGTACTCCAACAGCATCTGTTCCCTCATTTTCAGTCTCAGTAACAGTGCATATTACCAGCCTGGGGCTTGTCTGTATCTGTCTCCTTTAGGAGCAGAGCCTCCCTTGCCAGTACAGATCACTGCCACCATTCCATTACACTGACTGAAGCATTTGCTCCTTAAGTTTGAGAATAGCAAGCCAGAGAGGTGGAATAATTTAACTAATTGGCTTGTTTCAGTCCTCTTCTAAACATGGAAATCGGAGCCTGCAAACATTCATAAGATGAAACATTGGCACAGACATGATCATTTCTGTGCAACTGCAGATGTGACTACTTTGTTATGAAACTGCTGGGAGCTTCCTGAACCATTGTAACGAATCCTATGACTAAAAAGCGTGTAATGGCTACTTTATTCTGCTGGAGATTGCTTCTGCACTTCAGAGCCCATTTAGAATGGCCACATAATTTAAACTAGTTAACATTTTCCTTTAAATTAGAGGGGGACTTCTCACAAACTTACATGATGCATAGCTTGCAATATCTAAGGAGCTGAGTGCCCAAATGCTGTGTGTATTTTAGCCCGTTATTTATTGTCTTAAACCATGTTTTCAGACCCTTAAGTGCTCTGTTCTTTGTGGTAAATTACTGCGAGCATGTGTAATATTCTCCATGCTATGTACATTTTATAACATCTCTAGTTTCTTAATTAGGTATTTTTTCCCTGAAGTAGGCACTGCCATTTGTTCTTAACTTTTATCTCTTTTGAGCTTTAGGCATCGTGTACAACAGTGTACGTCCTGAATTTTTTAGGAAAAAACATTATCCCTTTGAATTTCGTATGCACTCTCTGGCAGCCTAATCCCTCAAGCTCCTGATTGGAACCACTGTAGATCTTGCTTCTGAATATAGTTTTTGGCCATTTGCCGCAGTTCTGTGTGTTACCAGTGGGCACGAAATCACAAATGGAGACTCAGTGCTCTAAAGTTTTGTAATGATACTAGATAATGAGAGAACCAGCAATTAAGCAACAATATGTTTTATTTGCAGTGTATTCTGTGCAGCTCAGAACATCAGTTTTCAGTCTGTTATACTAGAGTGGATTAGAGTATGTTATATTAGCTTGCATTAGATTAAATTGAGAACTGTTGCTTTGTGTTAGTCCTGGGCATGACTTTAGTGCTACATAAAGGTTTTTTGACACGAAAAATCAAAGTGGTAAGATACTGATTCAGGCATGGTGCTGATTCCTGTGTTTGCACAGAGGGTACTCATTACCTGGGTACCCAAGATTTAGAAAAAGATTCTCTTCTGCGTGGCAAATTTGCTTAAAAGTCAGGTACTGAAAACACTGTCACTGGCTTTACTGTGTTCTGTCACAGCCTACTGGCATTTATCTGGTGGCCAGGGATTTGTAAAGCTGTACCTAAGGGATTGCTTATTGCACTGAGAAGAGAAGGCACCCCAAAGCTAGCTGGAATAGTGTCTGCTGTCATTTGGGAATTTGCTTTATTAAGGCATCCCTCTTACTTCCTTGGTTGTTGATACTGAACAGAAGTAGAAATTGAGAGCAGATCTCAGCTGATTTACTGTCCTTGAAACCAGATGTTTATTCCAGTTTGGAATATAGTTTCCTATCTGTGTCGACAAGCTTTTCTTCCTTCATTTTTTTTCAACCAATACCAATCTCTGCTGCTCTGTGCATGGCTCTCATCCTTTCCATCTGCGTCTGTCACCTCTCCAGCCCAAGTGTCATCTCCTCTAGCTATGTATTTCTCTCTCTCACAAAGAGATGAGTAACCTGCCACAAAGGCTTCAAACTGAGGAAGTGGAAACTGCCCTCTTTTGTCCACTACGTCCTCTCAGATTAGCAGCTTCTGTTTGATGTTGTCCAAGTATGAAAGAAGCAGCTTTTCCCTGGGAGCCTACATTCATAATGTCTGAAGACGCAGCGTGCAGCAGGTTGCCCTTAAGTCCAGTGAACAGCTTAGCTGGGAGAAGTCTCTGTTTAGCATAAAATTAGTGGCAACTGAGTGCTTCAGTAGAAACATGTAGCTGAGGCAAAAAAATATGAGCAATAATGAGAAAGAAGTTCCAAACCTCTGGAGAGCTAATTACCTGTGTCAGCTAAAGCAAATCAAAGGGGTTCAATATATGATGACCTGAAGATGAACACACCCCAGATAATTAAAGATGATGCATAAGTAGCTAGAACTAGGGAGATTGTATAGAAATTACTGCATGCAACTGCTTCAAATATTTTTGTACTTTTTTTTCCCCCCTAATATTTACCAGTGTTGCTTGAATACAGTAGCTGATGTGCCATATCTAACATGAATTCTGAGGGAAACAATATTCTAATTTTATAGCTTTTGAATTGAGGGAATACTGTAAGGTAGGTTAGGATATGATACTGCAGTTATGTGATTTCTTCAGTCCTTTTGTTTCAATTTGTTGTGTGCTTGTCCTTAAGCAAGGTGTTCAGTGCATTTGGAAGGGATATGGGTTTCCAGTAAGTTTTGAGAGTTAACAACAGTTTTTCACGTGTTGTTAACAGTCTTCCAGGCCCTTAAATACTAATAACAGCAGTGGTAACTTGTAGATCTTATTTAGATTCAGACAAAAAGCTTTCTGAGAAGTGTTTGTCCTTAACTTTTCTTTCATGACATTCAGTATCCTTGGGATCAAGTTTATTACAGGCTATTAGCATGGAATGTTATTAGCTGATAATGGACTGGCTGTTGAGATTTCCCTGTCAGTAATAGGAGGGGACACACCCACCCACCACCCCCCCCCACACACAGACACACACGATGACATGTTTGTAAGGGGCTTTATCATGGGCTGAAATAAGCTGGTGGCCACCACTACAGGATACACAAAAGAATCATTTGCTTCTAGTTTTTTGTTCCTCTTTTGCAAATGATTGCTATGGATATCCTGCTCTCTGATTCTGAGAACACAGTGGGTATTTGAAAATATCATCTTCAAACCAGTAGTGGTCCTGGAAAATGCCACGTTAATCCATCTAGCTGTTTCTAGGCCATTTCCTGAAATATCGAACTTAAGCATTGCATCTACCTGCTTGTGATTGCCAGCTTTCTTCTTTGGTTGCAGCATGATTTTAGGAGCTGATGCTTCAGAAGATACCAGAGCTGGAGGTAAGCAGAAATCTGAGATCCTGTGAACATATGAGGCTAGATTTATCTTGCTAGCCTTGCTTGCTAGTCATGGTGATTTGGATGATATTGGTCCTTTGCCCTAGAGAAGCATTTTCTTTTGTTTTGTTCAAGAACTGGTCTCACACGTTAGATCAGTGTAAGTTTTAAAGCTGCTCTGCTATGCTAATCTCTTACTGCATCATTTTGGAGCTGTTAATTGATGATAATTCTGAATGCTTAACCCATTTTGTTTGAGGATTTCTAAACCTTTTTCTGTCAGAGTATTTCTCGGTCAAGCTGGTTGATGTGGGGAATGGTTTTGGGGAAGAAAAGGGATTGGAAGGCAAAAGAAACTCTTTCACTTTTGTGTCTTTTGTTTGTGGTGATGCCATGAAAAGCAAAGGCTGGGATGAGCGAGAAAGTGATTGTTCCTATCCCCCTCTGCACCTGCCAGACATTGACATTTGAGGAATATGATGCAGAAGCAAAGCCCCATCTGCTGATGTTCCCCTTCACATGAGATAGTTCCTTAAAGAAGAGGCCTTACATAAATGACTTCGCTGACCTGTGTTTCCGTATATATGCCATATCATGTCTGTGGATGTGTTAACTGCTGCACAGGAAAGGAAAAGTGAGAAATCAAGTCAGTGCTAGAGCTGGAGAAACTAAGTACTCCCTTTAGTTGTATGCAGGTCACTATTTCCAAGCAAGGTTTAGCATCTTTACAAAACTTGGACCAAGGTAACTTAAGAAGTTACCCCAAAATGAAGCTTAATTCCTCTTTGTGTTGAACTTGATGGCAGAAATCCCCTAGATGGCAGATGAACGAGATCAGACCACATTATCAGCCCTGATATGGAAACAGGATCAGGCTCTCCAAACCAAGAATAACAGAGCAAGTACAGATGCACTATGTTCCAGACCCCAGAAACAGCTATGTGCTTTAATGCCCACTGATATAAATGAGTACTCGTAATCCCTCATTCTTTGGGGGTATGCTAACCACCCATACATATCACTGAGATTAGAGTCAAGAGCATTTGCTACCTCCAGGATTTCGCCTTAAATGCCTGCCGAAATGTTCTCTGCTTTTGGAACTTGAAATGGTTCCAAGCTGCTTTTTTTGTTGTTGTTTTATTTTCAAATTACAACATGAAATCCAGTCTACCCTGATACTAATACTTTCTCCCCACCTTCCTCCCTGAGTCTGCCTTCCTGGACTGGAACCCTGTATATCATGTTTCAGTAAGTTTCAGCATTGTTTTTTTAAGATACAATTAGGGATTTATAATGTAAATGCTGACATAACCTTAACTAGCCTATTGCAAATGTGACACTCCTTAATTAAGACTCTCTAGGGTGCAGTATGCTCTTTGGTGGATTAGCTTCCTTGAAATTTAATGGCAGTTTGCAAATTGGCATCCAATTTTGGTTTTAGTCTGTCTCTTGCTGCTATACAAAACAATTTTGATTCTGATGTGAAAGATTCTGCTTTACTTTGTTTTACTTTCATCTCTGGTTTAAAAAAACCCCCTCTGTTTCACCCTTCTGCTGTACTTTAGGCAGCAGGATGAGTCAGCTGCGTGAGATCCTGGAGAAACGGTACAGAGACAGATTGCTTTGTGTCCAGTTAGTCTTCTAGAAAAGAAGCAGGATATTCATACCAGCCCTCAGTAATCAGTTGAATTCCTGTCTCACCTGTTGGTGAAGCTCAGTTAAGTTCAGAAAAGGCACCTGAAATCTGTGCGTAATTCTAGCTTTATTTCTGCCCAGTAATTTTATGGAGGTTGAGATAAGCATTATAGGGTGCTGTGGGATTTACTTGGGTTTTTGGTACTCTTGAGGCTAGATCTTTTTGCTTCACCTCGGTAAAATTTTGAATTGTTTTTATTTGTGGGATGCTACAATACTCTGTACTACTTAAAGGTTATCCACATGACATCACTGTGTAATAACTTTCTAAATAACTTCATGTATGTGCGTATTCATTCTGGAATAGCTATTCTTAAAGTACTCATCCTACTATACTGTGACATTAGTTGAATCTGTGGACAGGTTCTTAAAAGTTTAATAGTTTTGAGGTTTAATTGTAAGAACAAAACTGGCCCATGTAGAAGAATTCTTTTGTGTAGAATTGCTTAGCTAAAATGTCATCTTTTATAAAGATCAGCATTTATTTAGCTATTATATACACCTTTCAAAGTAGTATCACCCTAAAAATGACCATTTTGTTTTCAAGTTGTTGTTTGCCAAATACTTTCTAGCCACTTCATTTCAATACTTAAGTAAGAACTAATCTTTCTTTTTTACAAAAAGTTTGCTTTTTTTTGAGAGAGACAGACAATAAATTAATTAGTGGGTCCTTTAAAATGCTTCTTTCTAAAATGATAGTACCTTTTCAAGCAGTTTTGTAGATTCAAAATATCCCCCGCATCTAGTATTAACCGTGAAAATAGCTTTTTTTTTTTTGAAATTTTAGAATACTACTAGAGGCAAAAGCTTATTTAGTGATGATGGATATTCTTCTGTGTATTCTGCTGTGGGTTGACTGACTTGTGGATGTACTTGACTTGTGCTGTTCGAACTCATCAAGTGCAGGGAACCATGAAAATTTTGGCTACCCTTACTCATGCCATATGCTTTACTAGTGTGATGCTTGCTCATAAGCTGATTAGGCTGTTTTGATGGAAACTCAGTGCTGAGAGATCGTGAATCCACACTAATATTTAATGGCAAAACAGTCTTCAGAGATGGTGTATCTGCACATGAGAGCAGAAAAAAATATTCCAAAATGAAATAGAGCTCTGCAACATACTTATGAATGCATGAAGGCTGTGCTCTGAGCTTGCTGTATCATCTTGAGTAACCCAATCAACCCCACTTATGGCACAACAAAACAAAGGAATAGCAAGCAAATTCTGGGTTCCTTCAGATATCCAGTTCCTGCAAAGGATGAAACTAGGTGAGGCAGTTAGAATTAACAGTGTGAAAGTAATTGTCAGTGAAATGAGGGTAGGAGTGTGTCCAATTCTTTCAAAGTTAGGTCAGTATGGGGAGATCCAGTTTGCTTTAGAAAAAAATCCGCGTGTTAACAAGCTTAATGCAAGTTCTTAATGTGAACTTAAACCGTCTAGCAAAAGTGGCTCTAGGTATCTCTCCATAATGTTTCCACAAACCATTAGACAAAATCTCTGGACATGCTTTGAATTCAGAATTACAGCACTTGTATTTGTATGTGACCTGTGATTTTTCTGCTTTGTTACATATGACCTGTACTCTGGCTCACCCAGAAACATGCAAACGTTTTCTTACCTGAATCAGCTTAGAATTTCCTGAGCAGTGCTGTACTACTTGGATTGAGATTCATGTCAGTGGAAAGGGGCACTACATCATTTTAATCCAGTGGTTAGCTTAAGGGGTAAAGGAAGTGGGAAGTGATGGGGTTGCAGAGCTGAGTAGAGTTGATAGAAGGGCCAAGGGCTGTGTGGCAGGACAATAACTCCTTTTTCATATCAAATGTCTTTGACACAGCTGCATTGTATATCACATGGGGCGGTGCTAATGGCCAGAAGGTATTTAACCCCTCTTTACCCTCTTATAAAGATGACCTTGAAAGACTTATGTTGATTTTTATAGGGTCGTGAGACTGGTCTCAAAACTGTGCGCTCTGCGGAGCTGGTGTTCTTAATACACAGAAAAGTCCTAGGCAGAAGAATGTAGTAATTTTGATGCTTGCTGTTGTGCTTCATGAAATCCCGTGAGAGGGAATTATCTCCTTACTGCCTGGAGACTGAGAGCTGAAGAGGATAACCACATGTAGTGGCTAGCTCTATAGCAGGGGTTTTGTCTGTTGTATGAAAGGCTTAGGTTTCATCAGAGCAGAGAATTTAATTTCCCCATTTCACTGAGGTTAGATTTTTACAGAAATGTAACTTTGTGTACCTTGTAGAATCTGCAGGAGAGCAGAGCTGATTTGTATTGAGACAGGTCTCCCACGCGGCTGTGAAAACTCGTGCACAAATTCAGAGTAGCTGGGTGTAAATTTGAAGTAACTGTCATGGAGACTGATGTTCTCTTTAGGAGTTAATCTAGATTTACATCAGGGTAACTGTGACCAGACTCTCTCAGGATTCATCTTTGCTAGACTTTAGTAGCTCACTAAATTAATTGCTAATTAACTTGAGATGTTTGATTATTGTGGATGCTTCCCACATATTTCTTCTGTCTTACCATCATATAATTTAAAGATAGAGCTCCACTAGATCAGACCAGACCTTACCTATTCTGAACTCCTGCTTGTCAAAAGCTGTTCGCTTCAGCTAGATACTAACACACTGAGCAGAGCCAGCAGACATTACACCAAATGACTGCAGTCCTCAGGAATCCAAACTTGAGTGCATCTGGGGCAAAACCAGCAGAGACGTGGCAGCCTGTATTGCCTAAGGTCCTTAAAATAAGGAAGGGCTTAGAAGAGGTCCTACAAGGCAGTCCCAGACTGCCCTTGAAGGCTGACCTTGCCAGTTTCTGCAGTGGAGCAGGGCAGCATGAGTCTTCTCCTTGACATAAGTACAGTAGTCAGTGTTAAGTGGGTTCACCACCGAGGTAACAGCGTGAGCTACCTCCACTCAAAGCTCTTCTTCCCTTGTGTGTCAGAAAGCAATTGAATTGGAGCTTTGTTAATGCTATGCAAAGCAGGTTGTAACATGTAGTATCTCATGATAAGTTACTACTTCGCAGCATCCAGGGCCGTGAGAAGGGAAAATGTCCAGAGTCACTTCTTCAAGGTCTGAGAACATTGAAGCACCCAGAAGTTCTGCCTCCCTCTCCTCCTCTTCAGATTTTACACTAAATATTACACTAAAAAGGCACACCTTTCTTGTATGTGTTTTGTATGGTTTAAATGAAATTGGGATGCCAGAAGGATGGGATCTGTGTGTTCCTGCTGTAGTCTAGGCAAGGAGGTCTTATGACAGCCTTACTTGAAAACTAAATTCAGGTTCTGCTCCAGCTTCCTCCAGAATGGAGGCAGAGAAGGACGGTTTAAACCAAGCCAACTGAGAATCTGTAACGCCCTTGAAGATAGTAAAAGGATCTGTGTTGGGGTTGAAAGCAAAACTAAATTAGACTTCTATTAAATAAAAGGTCCTTATTCTTAAAATAAACATTTTGTTAGGTCCCACCAGAACATGTGTCTAAGCAGCATGAATCTAAAATGTTACCCTTGCATTTACAGATGTGCTTAACAACCTTCCAGTCTTCACTTTGAACTGGTCTGTTCCCTAACAGCTTGTAGTTTGAATTGGGAAGGCCTGGTCGTATTGACTGGTGAACATGCAGTGAAGATGTAAGAATACAATAAACTGGTGATCATCTTTCTTGAGTGCATAAGAAAGTAAAGGCATTGTGCCAAGCAAATATGCGCATTAGATGACTAACAGAGCTCCCACACTGTCAGTGTAGGCAGGGAATATGCAATGCAGCCACATATGTGTCTCAGCACCATACTGACTGCTTTTTATTCTTAATGTTTGGTTTTGTTTTTAAATAAGAGTTCAGATCCTTGAGCAGGATGTTTATCTCTATGCACAGAAAACAATATTGGTCATAGTTTTTAATATACTATCAAGTTTTTAAAATTACCAGCTGATACATCTATTGCGAATGACATCAGAATTTCAAGTAATTGCTATAAATGTTCACTACGATAGCCCTGCATATCATTATCAGAGTTTACCTTTTTTTTTTTTTTTAATGTCTGGAAAAAACCTTTTGTTTTTTCTAGTGGGAATGTTGTTGCAAAGCTTTGTATTTAACTGCCCTGATTGATATTTGGTCTGTCTGTCTTTGATAAAATTGGTGTAAGGTTTTGACAAAAATTGGTATGCTGTAACAAAGGAGTTGAATTCCATTTGATACTTGCTTAGCCATAGTTTTAAAATGTATGTGCAGATACTACTGAGCTGAACACAGGGCAGTTCTGTAAATCCTTGTAAGCAGAGTGTGGTTCAACTTTGCATTTAATCTAGTAGTGAGCTTCCACTGAAGATGGTCCCCTTTTCACTCCTCCAATGATGACTAATCCACCCCCCAAATGAATTAGTTTTCCATTAATTCTGCAGGCTGAAGCAGCAGCCTTGTTGCTGCATAGTCAGATGGATATGATGCAATAAAGGGGAGTGAACAGGTGAAACAAACCCCTCTCTGCAGCGGTGTAAGGTTAGATCCATCCTAAATGCAACATGAAGCTGACCTTATTGTTTCATGGTTGGATGGTAGTCTCATTTATATTGCCCAAGAAATATTAAGGACCCACTGAGCCAAGAACTGTGCAAACACAGAATGGGAGACAGTTTCTTGAACTGAATCTGAAAAAATGGAGACACTGGAAACCAAAGACAAAATCCCAAACCACCAAGTTACAGTTCTGTGGCCTGACAATCAGATGACCAAGTATTCATTGGGCAGACCTCAGATGTTCTCAGTGCTAAATTTGTTCCAAGTTTATCGTGCTTTTCACTGGCTTGTCTCATAAGCGTACAGTATTTCGGAAAGCAGGCTTCCAGAGTACAGGTGGAGAGAGGCAGAAGTCTTCGGACTTCTTCCTGGATTGCCTTTCATTGACAGTGGCAGAAACTGTCAAAATCCTTTGAGCACTGCATAACTTTGTCTGATGACAAACTAGTTTCTAAGAGTTCAAGAACCATGAAGCTGTATTTCCCTTGGAGAATGATTTAGTAGCCTGTGTTGGGTTGGTCTCCATTTCCTCTATGTTAAACACTTGTTTCTTCTTTCTGGATCTCTGTGAAAGTTGGCATCTAGATACTTCATCCCAGTTACTTTGTTTTTACCGGCAATATTGCTATTATGTGGACTAGCAGTTACAAAGCAATGACTGGGGTGAGAGTCTACAGATAGTCTGCATTATGTAAACTGTGCTTTCCACTCAACTGGTTAATTACACTTGGTTTTCGGATCCCAAGACAGAAACCACTTATGTACACACTTTATTTTAATAACGCATTTCTGTCCCTGAAGGCTTGGCCCTGTCTTCAGGTTTGTCCATTCTTAAGATGCAGAAAAGGGAATATAAGGACAAAAGGTTGGAGAGTGTGTGGCACTGTGTCGTCCATTTTCAGGCAAATACTCTTGTCTGATTTGGGGTTTTAGATGAAGTGAGGGAACATCCTACAACACATCACCACTACAGATTGCCTGAATGATGTGTTCTTTGGAAGAGATTCTACGTCTTTCCCAGAAGAGGGAAAATGTGAACAGCAGCAATAAACTATTTTATTGTTTTGTGTTCCGGGCTCTGGATATGTGTTACTGTTCTGTGATGGTGCTCCCGCACATTAACCTGCTTTGCTGCTCTGTCAGTGCCAGAGTATATAGCCACATAATTGCGGGCACGATTTCTGCTTGTGTCTAGGCAGACTATGTCAGTGTTTTCAGCAAAAATTAACCTGGTAGCTTAAAAACATGGGGGGTTGCTCATACAGAGCACAAGATAAAGTCACTCTTGCTTCCATGAAGTAGTCTGAATGTGCTGCTGAGTACTTGCTACCAGAAGTTCTGTAACTGCTTATCAGTCCTCTGTGATGTATCCTCTAGAGGTTTCACACAGAGTAAAATGAAGTACCGAAATCTGCTCTTAGCTCGAAGCCTAATTTTGCTGGCATGAGTAAGTGCTCCTGTGACTAGTTTTAGTTGCTCATGTCAGTATAATGAAGGACACAAAAGAGTTTTAAAAGCAAGGTTATGCAGTTGTATTGCTTTTATTGTTTAAGGTGACTAGCTTTCTGTAAAACTACTCTGCCTTCAAGGTTTTCCTCATAGTCATGGGCACACAACATGTTTCGTCTATACCGGTGTAAAGTAGGGTAGGTTTAAAATGCTACCAAACCTGAATATTGTTTTCACATCAGTTTTGCATTGATAATGACTGCAAGATCTAAAGCAATTGAGAATAAGGCTGTGTCCATTTTCAGAGACAAGATTGGTTCCTAACTGGCCGTGCTTTAGTGGTATTTTCTTCTGATCCTTCACATGCTGTTGGAGAGACAGAAAGATGGGGCGTGTTAGGCAATAGATGGACTTATTTCCTTCAACAGTTTAAAATGACACTTGCCCCTTAGTTGCATGGTAGGGGAAAGAGGAAGCAGAGGAGAAATGCTTGAATTTAGAGGCAGTGTAGAGAAATGGATTGTGTGGAGCCTGAGAAGGCACCGCTACTGACCACAACAGTTGCATATAGCTCAAGAAAAGGTAACTCTTTCTTTCTAGAAGCTACAAGGACCTAGAGATACAGACCTTGTGCCTACAGCTTCAGCATTAATTCTTACTCATTTGGCCTCTCTGGAAATGTCATGATACCAAGTTCCTTGCACAGCAGTGTGCATAAGGAAAACACTTTTATACCAGCATTTGAATATTGTGGTGTACTGCAGGAAGGTCAAAGAATGGCATTTGGGGCTGCTGTCATTGCAAACAGCTTTATGTTAAAAACTAAGATGTGTGATCAAGTTGCCTTGTGTCAGCTGAACCATAGTAACTATGTGTATGCATTCTTAGTCTGCTTTTGTGAAAGCATTAAGCGCTTCTTTGCTTGAATTTTAGCAATGTTGTCTTCTGTTTGCTTTGGACTGAGAGCATGCAGAGTCAATTACACTTGCACTTCACATAAGTAATAACTTTATATACTGAAGCAACCTGTTCTGATACTGGAGCCCTTTGTCTCAAGACAAGGTAACAAAAGGAGAGCTGTTTAGAGAGGCATAGCATCTTTTATTAGATTCCTTGATGTAGTTTGGGGGTATAATTTGGCCTTCAGTAGCGAGTCAAGAGGCACCAATTCCTTTTTTCTAGGGGCAATCACTTTTTTTTTTTTTTAAAATCCAGTTACTTCTTGGTTCTGTACCTCACAGACATGCTGCTGGAGTGGAATGAATGCATTGCAAAGCCTGTTTCTTGGGAAGAGCTGGTGATTATGTCATCACCAGAAGTTTCAGAGGAGCCATGGGGGTGCTGATGGTGGATTCTGAACTATCCACACTGTCTTTTTGTGGTAATTGTTAGTTGTTTTGAATGGTACCTGCACTGTAAAAGAAAGTTGACTCCCCTTGGGACTTGCCTGCAAGACATCATTTCTGTGTTTGAGCTTAGACTTAAGAAAACACATTAGAAAATAAACTTAATAAAAACATTTAGCTGAAAATAATTGGTTGTCATTTTTTCCTGCGAAGGAGGGAGAGGTGTTTCTAAGTGGCAATAAAAGTATAAATACCATCTGTATACTTTATGCCTGATTTTTTTTTTCTGCTTTTAAGAATAACTTTTAGATTATGTTTTGACACATACTGTGTACACAGACAGTGTTTCTTATTCATGGACCTACATAGTTCCTCCATACTGTCTTTGTATTACAAAGTGAAAGACACAATGTATGTCTAGGCCTTTACAGCAAGTTTCTGCCCTTGACTTAGTAGTCCCTTGTCCTGGGTAGCAGAGGATTGCTTAATGCTAAACTGTGCTGTATTGGTTGAGCTGATTTTCTGAGGAGACGCTCACACGTGACTGCTGCCTTGCAGATGCTGTCTTGTTGTATCGTGCTGTCTTCAGAGAATGTGATTTGCTTTTAAGTATGTTTTTCTTTAACATGCAGATGTGCTTATCTACATGCAGTGATCACCTCATGTCCCAGTGTCAGAGGTGAAGTCTGGGTATCTGGGTGGTCTTTGATTTATTAGCCTGTTAAAAACTGGAAAAATGAGCTTCTAGTGAAATGAGCTGCCTGTGATTTCAATAGGACCTCTGTAGGAGAGGGTTCTTTCAGGGTTTAGCTCTTTATACTCTTGTTCTTCAGGAGACTTCTTGATTTGGTTTGTGATGCAAAGTGTGTTGGCATCAATAGAAAGAGTTGTATTGGTTTCTGTGGGCTTTGGATGAGGTTGTGGACGAACTGCCCTGATGCTCACAGTGCGAGGTGCTTTAGAAGTAGATAAATTGTCTAAGCCTTGGAGGCAAAGCATTGTTTCATCTGGACAAGGATACATCTCTGGCCCTTCCCTTGGAATTTGTAAAGAAGGAAAAAGTCCTTGCAGTTTGTTAGAAGTGAATTTCTTTCTACATGCCCGCATGACCCTCTTTACCCATGTTTTTGTTAGGCTTTGGGTGGCATGTTGGACACACTATCTCTGAGGCTATGATGGGACTGTCTGTTTCCAAATTATGTATTCAGTTAAGCCTGCTCTGTGGTAGATATGACACATTCAGCAGTCTTTCACAAATTAGTAAGGCGCTCTGTCTTGTATTCACAAACCTTAAAGCACTTGCTGAAATTCTGGTGAAATAGGCCATTATGATTCCAGCTGAAGGCATTTTCCATGTGGAGCAGATAGCTCCTTAGGGAACTTAGCTTATGGATAACCTCTTTTTCTTATATACTAAAAGACTTTATGGTGCATACCATTTGGGTACCTGGAAGGCTTCAGGTAGATCCCAGTTCCTGTATGCAGGCAATAAGCAAAAGCAAGTGGATCAGTAACAACCCAGGAATATGCATCATTTCCTTTCTATGCTTCCCCCTCCCTCCCCCCCCCCCAGCAGGGGCCTTGTGCTTCCTTTTATGCCGAACACAC
>VZSF01009945.1:802798-930406 GCA_013398295.1 Chionis minor | reverse complement strand
CCCCCCCCCTCCCCCCCCCCGATCAGTGGCTTGATGCTTCCTTTACGGATGAACATCACATCATGGTCTTTTAGAATTTCTTTTCAAGAAAAAATATGTGTAAAAGCCCTGAATGACTCTTGGACATCTGGTAGTGTTAGAGCTTAGATTTTTCACTTACTTCTTAGGACTCTAGTGTATAAATGATGTAAATGATAATCCCAGAGGACCATCTGTCCTGGAGCAGACATTGGAACTGAGCTACTATGTGACTGAAAGAACTAAGTGCATGTCAGGTGGTAAGTAAGGCAAGGAAGATCAGATGTATCATACTGTCACTTCAGTACAGATGAAAAATACAGTCATACACTCTTTCAGAACTTGTCCTAGTCGTCTTGGAGAATGAAATGAACAAGGAACAGAAAAAAACCCCACCCAAACAACAAAACAAAACAAAAAAACAGGAAAGGAAAATTCATTGTAGGCTGTAAATGTTTTGCAAAGCCCAGTTAGCATGAGAGGTACTTTTTGCTATATCTCTTTGTATTAGGCTATGTCTTTTAATCTAGCTGTGGTTCTTGCATCATGCGAAGAAGTCTGTTTTACCTCCGTTACCTACCTGATGTCTGTGAATCTTGTTTTAACTAGGATTACTAAGGAAGCCTAAAGGATTGAGCCTTTGTCTCCAAAAAGCTCCTTTTAAATCCAATCCAGAGCTGTCTCAAACATGTTTTCTGTTTATTTGTGGTAAGCAGTAAGTAAATTAATTGTGTTTAATCATCAAGGAAGTGGGTGTTTTCAAGTCATTCTGGTCTTGGTTCTGAGCATATCCTGTCTCTTAATAGAAAGTGTGTCCTATCTGCACAAGAAGGGCTCTTCGAGCTACTGGACTTTGGACTTTCAATCATGCATCTGGTGTAGATAAACCTTTTTTCTTTTTGTTGGTTAGAAAGCTGGTCTATTTACCTTCTGGTTACAGCCTAAATATGCTTTAATATACTGCACTGGACCTGCCTTTCATACTATCTTGGAGGTACACGTCTTGCAGACTATTGCAGTCTGTGGTGGTTTTTATGGTACAGAAGCCAGTTCGGCAGTTGCAGGTGTGCCTTTGGAACCAACTCCACGCTATGAAGGAATCCCAGCTTATGGAAAGAGGAAGCTGAAAGCCTTCATTGGGGAGCATTTGGAGGGCAAAAACATGTTCTGTATGTGAACATGCTGTGAGGTGAATGGGTTCACTTTGCCTGCTGTATGCTTTACTTCTGAAAAGCCCTTTATGAGCTGTGACCTTATATTACTTCTGTAAGAACCCTGAGAAACTTCAGGTAACTTACAGATTGCTCCTGCGTGTTCACATTCTCTTTATAGATTAGATATAAGTGGTCAGCTTTGGCCAGCTGCTAGTCAATGCTTGCCACTCATCTGATGGCAGAAAGGATGAACTTTCCTTTCTGTAAGTTCAGAGAGTTATTCTGGTGTTCTTTACGGCCTTGTCCAGATCCTTTGAGGCCAGTGTTAAACCTGGGCCATAAAACATCAGTTTTGTTTACTTTTTTTATTCAGCTAGTGTATAGGTGTATCAAATAATTGGAAGCCTCATTATGTTAGGACATGTACAAACATGTAGTAAATGGCAAACATGCACTTTTTGTCTCAAAGCACTTACTCTTGATAGTTTAGTTTGTTAGTTTAGTCTTGAAGTAAAAACGTGGTATTTTGTTACCCAATCGTTACAGTCATAGACTATATTAATTTCAAAGCAAGATAGTAAATGCAATTCTGTTGGTTTTACAAAATAATGAATTCAGAAATCACTTTGCAGAGTTTATCAAATTTATCCCTCCACTGAAATTTGGAGTATAATGTAGTTAAAAGTACGGAGTTAAACCATGAGTAAATTTAATCCATCCACCAATATGGAAACCACACATGCTCTCTATTTTTGACAGGGTAGTTTAAGAAAATAATTACATCTATGTGCTATAAATCCGGCATATGATTCTTATGGATACTGGGTATATTCAGAAGTCTTTCACATCTCACTTGCTGTTTCCTGTCCACCAAGACATCTGCTTTGGGGGCAGCAAATGTGTGAATGGATCTGGTAGACTAGTGCTTTACTTTTCTTTTCCTTCCCCCCGCCTTGGTTTGTATGGGACTTCAATTCTTCCCCTTTTGTTTTCACTTAAGCTTTGACACTGCCCTAAGAGAAGTGTTCCCCTCTTTATTCACTTTTTCCTCATATCCATTAAATTCTTCTTGGTCAAAATATCATGCGTTCATGCACATAGCCTGCAAGGTTGTTCATCAAAAAGATCTTCAATTCAGCAGTAATACTGGCTTACTCTCTATATGTGGGCAATACAGAGGGAAATTTTTCAAACTGTTTTGTTTTTATTGCAGAATAAGGCGTGGGTAGTTCTGCCTTGCAGAAAAACTTAGCCTTGGAAAACCTCATGTGGGATGGGAGGAAGAAAAGATCGACGATCATTTATCACATGACATCAAAGTGGAATATTTCAACAACAACAAAAAAAAATTGTGGTAAAGCTTTCCAGCTGAATGTGAGCTGAAGGTCATGTACTTGTCTTTGTGTTAATATAATAGTGTCAGCTTGGAAGAATTGGTAAAGTACTGTGGAAGAAAGTCTGTTTGTAATAGGCTGCCTCTGGCAAGTGTGCTTGCTGAAAAGGTACCCTGAAAAGTACCTCGGTTTGAGGTGACTAAACAGACTGGTTTTGGCACAAGAAGGAAAGAAAATTAGAAAGTATCAACGATAATAATTTGAGTGAAGGCTCAGGAAATGATGTATGAAATGCAAAGCCATGTCTTTAAAGTTCATGGAAGATGGTCCAATATATGTTTGAAGTAAAAGTCATTGTCTAAGCATTGGCATAGGACCGTAGACTGGCCCTTGTGTCAAGTTTGTCTAAGAAAAGGGTATTGTTCTCTTCAGCTGTCATAAGCACACTAAAAAACTTCCATATTGCAGAAAATGTTATGCAGAATGTGGCCAGTGTTTTAGTGTCTAGCTTGAACAATCAATAAAACACATACGAAGAAAATACTGTTATTTTCATTGCAGGGCACGTGAGCTAATGAGAAACTTCTAACATACTGCTTGGTTAGGGTAGGTTGGAGGGCAAATGTTAAGCCAGTGTTCAGTTTCAAATTCTGAAAAATGCCTTGGGAAACTGTTAGGATGTATTTGTGCCAGCCAATGAAAAAGGATAGTGAAGCCATAAAATGAGGGACTAGATCGAGAAATGGTCATTTTATTATTTCACATTTTATTATTTCAGGCTATTTGTTTCACAGAATGGCCTTTTGTTAGATTTTGCGTGTACTCGCATCCAAAATAGCACATGAAGCAAAAAGCTTGCAGAGTGAAATAAAACTGGATGGTATTCCTGGAGGCTTGAAAAGTTTTGCTGTTGCTGTGAGACATAACCCTGAGGTGCTGTGGTGCGGGAGAAAGAATACAGATAAAAGAGGTCACATGAGTCTGTGGGGATGAGCAAAATTAACATGCTTTTTTTGAATGAGTGTGCACTTGGGTTGACAGTTTGAAGTTGAGGCCTTTCAGTTAATTCTTTGTTAAAGCAAGTCTCTTCTGCAGTGTGTACACAAAACTCAACACTGTAGAAGATTAAACTGATGAAAATCTCAGTCCATCTCTGAGCAGCATCTAAGAATCAGAGGATGAAGAAAATAAGGCAGTTTGCATTGCCAATGTGCACTGCATCTACAGGGACCACAATTTCAACAAAGCGTTAAATTAAAAATCAGTCTATTCTTTTTGACAAGTATCTATTTGGTAAATTATCATGTGCCAGTTTTAGTTATGTGGTCCTTGTTGCTTTAGTACAGTTTCGTTCAGGATTGTATAAGGCAGTTTGCCTTCAAGGAACTTTAATTTAAGAAAGGTGTTGGCTATCTGCAGTACATGAGGGAGTAATTGTTGTTCCTTGTCAGCCAGATTGTAATCCCCATTTCATTTGATGGCATTGCATAAATAATCCTGATGACTTTGGGGAGGTTTCTTACAAAAAGAAGAGCAAAGAATGAATAAGGAAACCTTAGTCTGGCTCTGCATGGTTTATGCTGCTTCTGTCTGAGAAATAAAATACATCAATATACTGTCAGTGGAAAGGATGCTTCTGTGAGAACGTAGTGGAAGGAAGAAGAGATTGTTTTCTTTACTCAATGGTTTGACAAATACAAGTTAAGAGACTGTTCATTTAACACTGAGCTTTCATTACATGGACATTCCATGATTTCACTGTAGTATTTATAAACAGTACTCAGCATTTCTAACAAATGCTTGATTCAGAAAGAGATTTGTGCTTATGAAATGTTTGTATAGTAACATGAGCAGAGTTTGGCTAACCATATGCTTGCGTGTAGAATGCAAATAGAACCATGAAAAAAGCCACTCTGACTTTGGCATGAAAAATCCCAACCATTTTCTTGTAAGGTTGTTTTTCTTCCTCTTCCATTACAAACCATGAAGAAGCAGCATTCACAGCACACTAGGTAAAAGGGGTGAAAATGTCAGTTGCAACAAGGAGAATCAAAAGAAATTTAACCATGACTGGAAAATCTAGCATTTAGCATTTACCAATGGATTAAATACATGTGTAATATGTATTTACCATGCATTATATGCTATATGGGATAACATGGGTAAATACTGATAGCAAAATTTTGTCTTTGTCAAGATATTAAAGAAAAAACAATGGAAAGGTAATGTTTTGAAGATGATGTTTTGTGTGGCATACCTTTTTGAAGGACTGGACAAGTTCTTAGGTATTTTTTTTGTAATTCTTCTTGTATTTGATCCTTTTTCAAGCTGGACAGGTGGCAAGTGGGTTGACCTGATGCTCTTCCTTCTATCCTGTGTATAAAATGTTTTTCTTGCCTCATCTGGTAAACTGGCATTTGTAACTGAGAGACTTGAACCTGTTGATGCTGTCCCCTGATGTATGCTTATTCCTCTGTCAGCTCCATTAGCCCAGCATAGCAGTCACAATATCAAGGATTTATTTTTGTTTAATACCAAAGATATTACTCTGTTGTTCAGACTGGGGTTTTATGAGGCATTTAAGGAAACTGATTATTTGTTTTCCGCTGAAGTTCCAGTGGAAGCTGGAATCCTTTGGTCACCTTTCAGGCATCCTGCATGAAAACACAACAGAATCCATTTACTGACACGTGTCTGTGTCTCTGTATCACTAAGTGACTTTCTAGGTCACCGTGGAGTGATTGCAATTCATCATGTCACTGTAACTGGAAAACTGTGAAGCTGGCTGGCACTGTTGACAGTTTGGTATTGGTGGAGTGTACATTTTCAAATTCTGAACTGCTACAAAGGTTTATCTTGAACTTCAAAAGACCTAGCAGGCTAACCAACTGGATTAGAGCATGCAGGTTTCTGCAAACAGCAGTTTGTAGTGGTGCGTTGTGAAGCAGTGTGTATTGTCATCTTGGACCTAACAGCCCAACAAAAAGGTATACATAGGCTGATCTGTTTTGGTGCAAAGCTCCAGCTTTTGATTTGGTTTTCCCCAGCAAGGTATTCTAACAACTATGCTCTGCTTCCCTAGCAGCTGTGAGTTTTTCCCTGGATTTCCCCAAGGATGTACATCTATTTTCCTCTAGGTGCATTGCACCCTGCCTCTTTCTTTCACAGATAAACACTGCATTTCTAGTTGCAGTGACAGAATGGTTTGGAGTTTTTTCCACATTGATATGATGAAGCTTCCTCTTGTTTTCTTGATAATGCTGTACTGTGCTTGCAATGAAAAAGTAACCAAATGAAGTGAAATATGCCTGAGTTTGGGCTCACATATTCATATTTATTTCACCACCAGTTATTTGTTTTGGTTTTAATCTTTTGACATTAGTACAGGAATGTCACTTGAAAAGTTTAAGGACTTAGCAAGAATCATGAGCCCATCTTTACAGGACATTGAAGCATACTTAATATGGTATGACCAAGGAGCAATAGCAGAAGTAGACAGCTGTGTTTCAAAGGTGGATCGCAGAGTTTGTTTTTTAAGACAGTTTCAGGCAGTCCCTAGGAAGACTGGGATCCTAAGTCCAAGGTAAAAGTACATTCTACTGTGTCTCCACTACGATACAGGCAGCAAAATAGTGTCTCTGGGCTGTCTTCTCTAAGGATTATTCAGGACTGTTCTTTCAGTCAGTCTTTCACCATTCATATTAGGACAGTCTTCCCCTCGTGCGCTCTTGCCTGTTTGTATGTAGCTCCCACCTTTTAAGCTTGATCTTCAACAGTAGCAACTCTCACAGATGATACATATGACTATGTGCTTTATCTGTATTAGAGTGAGAGCTGGGTGACATCATCCTTCTGTCTTTTTTGCTGGTTTCTGAGGAAGGAAATGTGGGCATATGAATCTGAGGAGACCAACAGCAAACTCCAGTTACAACCCTGCTCTGGATGGTTGTAGGGGGGAAGAATTACGGTTGTAGGGAAGAATTTTGGTTGTAGGTTGTTCCTGTGCAGTTAGATATAGCAACCTATGCACACTCACCGTGAAAAAAAACAGGTGGGATATGGTGGGATATTCCCTGAAATGACGTTTCTTGCCTTAGCATGCCTACCTGTAAGGCCATGTTCCACCCTTGTGGAACAGAAAGATTTTAGTGAGATTTTTTCCCTGCTTCAGAGTTTAGAGTAAGGTGTTCGAGAAGACAGAGAGGGAAGACTCTCTACCCTAACTCTGAGATTACTTAATCCCCAAGAGGAAGTGTGTTCGCTTCTTACATATGCTGCCTTGTTTGATTTGAGCTACTGCCAGGCACTGTTTTTAGTCTCCGTTCAGTCCTGCCAGGCTTTCACACTCCTCCTCCTCCTGTGGGCTTCTCTTCTATGGCCTTGTATTTATTTTCCTTTTTTCATCTCTTCTCTCATCAGATATTCTCATTTCCGTTATTCTCAAACATACTCACGCCTTCTTTTGTCACTTTTGTCACCTTCATTTTATCTTCTCCTTTCTCTGCTTGTTGCTGCTAGTACGTTGTCTAGCTTAACTTTCATGTTACCTGATGAGAGTGGTTTTGTAGAACCTGGTTTAATGTTATAGAACAGACATTTTAGAGGTCAAAAATACCAAACAACCTGTTTCAGGGATGTGGGATCCAAAATGGTGCAGTGTTTTGAATTGGGCACATTGTTACATACCTAAATTTGTCCATGCCTCATGGTCACTGTTTCAGTTGGTGGACTAACTGGTTGATTAATGGACAAACTAATCACATAACTACATGCTGAAATGCTAGTCATTTTTGAGAATAGAACCTTGCTGACATGTGTCTGTTTGCAACAGTCTTATAAACTGTTTTTTTAGCTGAAGCAAACCACCCTTTAGAAGCCTAATGTCTGTTGTCATAGTATCTCCAACCTCTACTGCTTTTGTAAATCATGCTTTCTAGACCTCTGCCTTACCAGTGTGCAGACTGAGATTTCATGCTTTCCTTATGCCCACTGGTGATATCTCTGTCACCACAGGAAAATGCAAGAAATCTCAATGAGAAAAGTAATTCAATAAGGACAGCATTAAGAAGAAGGAGGAAAGGCAATACCATCCCCAAGAATTAGAGGTTTTAATGATGTAATGTTTTCTTTATTGTATCACAGTTTCCTCTCAGAAAGAAGTCTTGGGAACCCGAGGCTTGCTTTATCTTTGTGCTTCTTACCTCTTTCCACCTACTCATGATTTCTGATATTTGTTAATCTGAATCTCTTCTGCATGTTCAGAAGGAAAAGTTCTTAAAGGAAAGAGGAGGGACTGCAAGGACCGAGAAGTTAGCAAAGCTGATGGAGAGCAGGTGTTGAGTCATGCTTAACTGTCCAAAAGCAGTGAGGAGCAGTCTCCCAGCCGTGCTGCCTGAGAAAGGTTGTCAAAGCCAAGGTGATCATGGCTCGGTCTCACCTGGTTGTTAGGTTTCCAGCTGCAGTGTATTGCACTGGGAAATTTGGTTGAATGCAATGTGGGAGTTCACCATGGCCCTTTCACCAAAAATGAGCCTTCCAATTGAGATCTGACTGTGTTTGGAAAGAAGGGCCATATTCAAGCATGTTATTGAGGGAAAGAGCAGGAAGGGGAGTCTGTCTTGGTGAACCTTCCTGAGGAGCATTTGGAGTGGAGCTGAGGAGCTTCAGCTCTCAGTTTTAGTGGAGAAAAGAGAGATTCTGGCACTCCGTTAGAAGAGCTCTTGGGAGGACAGAATTATTCAGTAAATACTGACACATTTGACACTTTTGGGGGTGCATTTTAGCAACATCTGTCAAACTTTGTTAAAAATAGCCAGCCAGCTGTGGTTTAACTGTGGATATTTTCCATACTTACTTCCCAGCATAGCCATCATAGCTTTCTGGTTGTCATCTGAGCCTTAAATAGTCTGTTCCGTTCAGGTTTTGTGTTGCACTGTATTCTGTATAATTTCATCCCTGAAATTGGGCCCACCACTACGATATGTACTCGCACTGGGTTGTTAGACTGTTCTCACCATGGGATCTGAATGCCTCTTCACTGTAGTCTGTTTGGCTTCTTGCGTGCTTCACCCCATGCTGCGGTAGCAAGCTGCCTGGATATTACTGTGTTGTGATTCTTTGCACCTACCAAAGAGCATAAATGCTTATCAGGTGTCCTTAATAACCTAAATCTGGCATTGTTTTATTTTCAACTCAGCTGTTTACCTAAAAGAAGGTGTTATTTAAAAGCAAAAAAGTAATTTCACCTGAAAGTAAATGGCCAACTGGAATTTTATTTAGTGCTGACAATAGAGCCCATTGGCTGTTGATGATTGCCATCATGGCACACTTTAAGTGAGAACAAACATACTACCCCCCTCCAATACACACAGGCCTTTTTTCCTAACAGATTTATTCATTAAGCATATGTTCAAAGACTACAGCTATTGCCACTTTTAAATAGAACCATTTTTTCATTGCTTTTCATAGATACAATGCCACAGTGTTATGAAAAACCTATTAACGTTACAGATTTAATTAACTAACGTATTCCATTAAAACTCCTTTCTGCTCCAGCAGTTGACAATAGGCAGATAAATACTGTTGTGTTGGAGACTGACCTTCAAATGACAGTCCAAAGTTGCTGCTTTGCAGTCTTCAGCAGTTTGAATGCCTTTGTCTTTCCTATATGTATGTTGAAAAGGTCTCTTAATTCTGAGCCCAGAAATAAGAGGGGAGGTGGTGAGGCTGCAAGGCCTTGCACAGGTGACATTCCTGCTTGAATAGGTAAAAGTTTCATCTGACCAATCTTGCAGGCTTTCAGGAAGAGGGATGGCGCTCCTGAAAGACACTAAATGCCTTCCATTTTGTATGTCTTCTGTGGGAGACAAAAATAAATACAAAGAGCTTTTTCAGAATAGGTAATTTTTCTTTCTGTCGCGTTCATGCAGGGACTCTCAAAATGGCCCCTTTTAGCACCCTGTGTGCTTACTGTACTGGCATGTGCTCACTTGTACTGGCAGGTTCTGAATGTCCTTTGCCAGGACATTGGAGAGCCTGTGCTATTTTCATAGGAGAAAATGCTTGTGCAAAAGCTCTTAGGTGAAACTCCTTTGTTCTTGAGGTTTTTCTGCATGCTACTAACATGTTATTTCTATTGGATGCGCGTATGGATTCAGTGATGCTATGTCTTTTTAGTTGGTGAGACCATGTCAAGATCTATAGAGATGAAAGAATGGACTATAGTGTTATAATTGTCCCCCAAAAGTAGGACTTGATACCTCCTTGATTCATCTTTTATCTTTTGTGTCTCCACTCAACATACCTGAACTAGATCACAGTGCTTCTACCTGGGCCATGCACAAAATGTATTTCTTTCTTGTCTATTCTGCTTATGATCTTCTCAACATAATTAATGCTGTCTTCAGGAAAAAGGACCAAGAGAGTGTGTTGCACATACTTGTCACTGGGAGTTGAGGGGTTCCATGAAAAAAACTTCTAGTAGAATCTGGCTGCTGTGGAGGAAGACTGAGGTGGGGTGGGTTTGAAAGCACTGTGTTGGTCCTTAGAAGCTAAGAATGAGATTTACAAGATTATTCAGTGCAGGCTTAACAAGTGCATGCCTCAGCGTGGGAAGAGACTTGATATAACGTCTTTGGCATCTCCTGTTAATGCAGATGAAGTGTTCTCGATAGCATAGCAGGAATGTAGCTGTGTGGCTGAAATCTTGCTTCCCATTGGCACGTACTGTCAGCCACACTTCCTAAGGAACACAGTATGAAAGATGACTGACTACCCATATTTCAAAATACATTACATACACAGTAGTGTTTCAACATTGAAACAGAACAGTGGGGCAACTTAGGAGTCCGTAAGGATATGTTCGGTGCCTTTGTGGTGACCTGAATTATAAATGTTATGAAATCAGGAGCTCCTGAAAAGGAAGAAATGCTTTAATCAAGGCCTGAGAAAATCAGGTTTTTTAATAGCCCCAAATGGTGTTGCACAGATGAGGTGGTAAAATCACTTGCTGTCTTTTCATCCTCAGAATAGGAGATAATATGAGAGTTTTTACACCTGTAGAAATAGGAGGTTTTAAGTGTACCTCCTTGGTGGTTCTGCCTATCACAAATGCAGCATACCTGCCACCTGCTTCCATGTAACATCAGTTCATATTCAAGTCCTCTCCAGAATGGTCTTGGTCTAAGGTATCAAAGAGCATTTCTGCACTGTTTGTTGGTGTAGAGAACAAAAATCTGTAGGGTGGCTGATAGCTGGTCCTGAAGCTAGAAGTAGAAATGCTACTCTGATGCAGGATCCAAAATGATGTCTCCACACAACTTTCCTTACCACCTTGCGGACCTGCTGATAGATGTCAGCTCTTGCTAAGGTAACTCAGCATGAGGCTGTGTGGCATGAGGTACAGTCACCACAGATCAAGTGGAGCCTTGGGATGCACGCGTCCATGAGAGGCTTGTTTCTCTGGGTTGTTTTGTAGAGTGAAGCTCATGACTGCAGGCAAGTGGTGCAAAATTGTCCCAGAATAATTGCAAGGCTCATCATCAGTATGTGCTTTTTTCGTCTCACCTTCTCTGACAGATCTGTAAAAACTTGTGCATGTCTGCTTATCTATCTAGACAAAACATTGCTCTGTGTGTGTTTCCTCACTAGGAAGAGGATGGGAAGGCAAGCTGTTGTATTTTTTTAGTTCATTATTTCAGGCTATGTATCCGTGTTGATGAGCACAGTATAGGAACCCACATAGACTACACACAAGTAAACAAAGCGGACTGTTACCTTTCTCTATGTGCATTGTTCACTTTTTTTTTGCTGCTATGTGGTTAGCTAGGGAGAAGGAGAGATTAACGAGACTCATACTTCAGATTTTAATAATCTAAGTGTGCCCCTAACATGAAAGAACTGCAGTTACAGAGGTATCAGAACACTGAACCGGGGGAATCTTATCAATGCTTATAAGCACTTAAAGGGAGGGTGCTGGGAGGATGGAGCTAGTCTTTTTTCAGTGGTGCCCAGTGACAGGACAAGAAGAACTGGGCACAAATTTGAACATGGGAAGTTCCATCTAAACATGAGGAGGAACTTCTTTACTTTGAGGGTGGCAGAGCACTGGAACAGGCTGCCCAGACAGTCAGTCAGGAGTCTCTGACCCTGGAGACATTCAAAATCCACCTGGATGCCATCCTGTGCAACCTGCTGTAGGTGGACCTGCTCTGGCAGGGGGGTTGGACTAGATGATCTCCAGAGGTCCCTTCCAACCCCGGTGATTCTGTGATGCAAAGATACTCAGTTGTGCAGGCTTTGCATTTGGGCCCATAATGGAGTAGCCCTGAGTGGAAACAGCACTCTAGTACAGAGAGAAAATTGAGTGTGGACATACTGTTTCTAGATGTCCACACCCTTATCTATACAAGTGCTTATTCTGGACCCTACGTTATAGTGTCTGAATGATACAATTGCTTTTTTAGGAAGCCAAACAGTGCAAGCATAGCCTTTTTAAATGCATGAAAGAAAGTGAAATGCTTATACTTGAGATAGTACCCTTGAGGCATGTATCAGGTTTGTGGCTGAAGATGATTGTTGAGACTGGTCTTGATATAATTTACTTAGGAAAGAGAATGTCTTTGAAACAAATGTTGAACGTGGAATTGGTTTTCCTAAATGTTTTTTCTGAAGGCTCCGGGGCGTAAGATTTTAGTCACTGAATGAAGCAGGCTATACCCAAATGAATGACATCAAAATGTTCATATTTGAACCTGGCAGGAAGCCAGCGTATCACTTACCTGCTTCAAGGTCCAAACCCTCTCGTTCATCAGAGCAGAAAGCAGATTTAATACCTACAGGATACCAGGCTACTAAGTCACTGAAGAGAAATTAGAAACACACAGTGGTATTAGCATTGTAACCATAGATTTTATTAGTTTATGAGAAGAAATATGCTTTTTTCCAAGCAATAAAATGTGTTAACACATCATTCAGATGCTAGTAACATGACTAGTAAATACTTCAAAAAGTGTATGAAACCAGAATGCGCTTCTTTCTTTTCACTGTCATACTCAGTCTTGTATCACAGAGGCTATTTGACTGGTTTTAAATTATTGCTGGTATTTTTTGATTATGCATTCAGGCACTTTTAAGTATATCCTGTAGTTAAAGGCTAAAGGCATTATTTGGGTTTGGGAGGGGAGAGTTGGTTATCCTGTTTCAGAAAGAGAATTCAACCCTGTACATCTCAATCTGCATCGCTATTGTGCTATTGACAGTTCTCCCTGGCTATGTTGTCTGTGGAAGGCTGATTCACAAGCAGTCAAAGCCATAGCTCTTTAATTGTGGAATTCCAGACCTGCTTTGTGGGTTTCCATTATCAGTGTTAAAGAGAGTTTGCAGGCTGGGAATAATTTGGGACAACCAACTCCGCTAAAAGTCAACTTGCACTCTGTTTACAAAAGCTCAAGGTACCTCCAAAACTATCACCAGGCACTTGAAAACTTCCACTGAAGAAAACAGCATGACAAAGAAATGTATTCTTATAAAAAACCAAAAAAATTTGCAGCTAATTGTTAAGCAGTAATCAGACATACCTTCTGTAAGGGGTTTAATAGGAAAGGCAGAAAGAGCCTTGCACGCAAAAAAACCCCCAAACAAAATAAAAGAAGCTTTGAATAGAGCCCTGATTGAAAGATGGCAAATGGTAATTATGTGTGGGTGTGACAGAAGTTAATATTCACTGTCTCTGCCCGCTGAGGGTCTGCATTCACTTTTTAAGAGCTGTAATTTGACACCGTATTTAATATTTTAATTGTTTCGAAGCAAACGCTGCTCTAGGGACCCTAGCTGCAATGAGAAATAGCATATCCTTTAAGTTGACATGTTTCACAGGAGGAAAGGAAAAAGGGCAGTGCTTAACAACACATCTTGTGTCTAAGACCTGTAAGCATTAGTAAAGCCATTAAGAATAAACCTCTTGTGTATTTGATTTGATGATGGGAACACAATTTCTATGTGGCAAGGGCATAACTAGTCTTGCACTGGAAATTAAGAGTAACTCCCCCATTATTAGTAGAGACATAGCAGTGTATAACAAGTATTGCGGGAGAATTAGACCCCAGCAGATGGTACAGTAGCTATCATATACTTCACATATGGTTGCTTTATCTGACAGTCCCTTACTGGTTCTGATGGCTCTTAGTGGTTCATCTTTGCTGTACTGAGAGCCCTATCTTTCTGGAGCAGAGAGCCTGATGGTTTTTTTTTCTTCTTGCTCCCATGTAAGTGATCTAGAGTGGTGTCAGCCAAGTGTATTGTGAGCTGCTTTGACCTTGCAACTCTATTCCATGTGAATTCTGGACTGGAGATTCAGTGAGATGATCAAATAAGTTACTTTCTCTGTTACTGGATGGGCTAGGTGTATTAAGCGGCCAATAGCACTGTGCAGGCCTCCAGGTCTGGGAGGAGTACTGTCTTGAGTATCTGTTTTCTTCCAGGAAGGAAGAGTTTGATGGCAGTTCAAATGAAGTCTCCCAGCCTCACCTTTCAGTGAAACAAAGTCTCTAGTGGCAGGCTGCATCCTTTCTTCTTCAAGGATGACTTCGTAGACCGGAGTTGTCTTGTATTTTTGATTATTTGGAACGAAAAAAGGAGGCAGGGAACTTTGAGAATGTTTTGAGTTTTGTTTTGGGGGGTTTTTTCCCCCATATATCTTTTTCCCTGCAGTTACCGTATTTTTTCATGAACTATTTCTTGAGCAACGTGACGATGAGCTAGAAGGTGGGGAGTAGAAGTTGATATAGAAAGGCACGTTAATGTGATGTCATTAAACTCTTCTCAGACTGTTTTTTTTTCTTGGCACTTGAAGCACATTTTCAAGCAAACAGGCTTGCACCAGAAGAATTACTGAGAAGCAGGGCTGAACATTGCCTAAGAAATTTTTCACAGTGAAAAACGGGCTTACTTTTTGAATTACTAATTCTGCTTAATAAAAGAAAATCCTTGTTTAGTTCCTATCAAGACCCCAGTTTTCCTACTGAATACTAACAGTAGCAGTAGGTTAAGAATTAGTCTGAAAATTAATCAAAGTTGTCCTGGTTTAGTTCAAAAGTTAGTTTCAGAAATGCTTTTTCAGATCATTGATTTAATAAACTAGGAAGCTTCTAGGAATTTTATTTTTTCATGATCTATAAACTGTACTGTCCAGAAATCTAATTACGGAAAAAATTACTACCTAGATAATTTAATTAAATGTATGCTTCTGTATGTACAGCCCAACCTAAGAGCAATCTGGACCCTCTATAACTATGATAAACGTGTATCCCACCACTGATAGCGGAGTCCCTTTCCTACATAAGAATTTAATAGGTAGTAGATGTTGGCTACTGTTATGTTTGGGTTTTATGGAACCTGCAAGAAAACGGCTAAGACTTTCTCTTCATCTTGTTGAATGATGAAAGTTGGAGCTGGTGGACATTTTCACTGCAGCTGCCCAGCTGAAGATGCTCTTAGGAACTGGGTTCTATCCAGATGGTATAGGCACTTAACATTGTGGCACTTCCCTGTGGTGGCAAGTCAATTACTACACAGTACCTGTTGGACTGCTGAAAAAATCACAGCAGCTTGAAAACTTGAAAGCTCTTCTAAATCACAGAAAAGAGGGAAACGTCAAGGCCTGGTCTGAAGCCTGAAATTTGCAGAACATATCAGCAAGCACATAACATCAGTGACTTACTGGGAATCAGATGAGGTTTGCAACTTGTTTGCTGGCCAGTCTCCTCTTGTAGAAGAAGAGGGGGAGGCAGTTTGTCTTGCAATCTGTTATTTCTCTATCCCTCTCTAGCAGCTTCCAGGCTTGCTTTTATATGTGACCCTGCAGTATCATAATAATGGTCCTGGGTGAACATGAACATTTTTTTCTTGCCTTCACCTCTTTTTCTCTCCTCCTACCCATCCCAGATGAAGTGGCAGGTGGACTGAGTGGGAGCAGTGTGAAAATGAATGCAGAGAAAATGTGTGACTCAGCAGTTCAGCAGGGAGCTGCTGAGTGGAAAGGCAACTATTCTTCTTGCACACTCTGGCATCAGGTTCCTGTCCCCTGAGAGATGAGAATAGGCCACTTATGGATGGAGCTGTGCGGCCCACCAGCAGGGAGAAGGGGCTGCATATTCTTTTCAGCAGAACTTATTTCAAGTAGAAAGCAAAGTTTCATCTCCAAGTTTGTTTGCCAGTGAAAAAGGAGAAGCATTGAACTAGAAATACATAAACCTCAGTTCACTGCCTTGCTTGCTCACAGATTTTCTGCATGACTTTTCTCTTTGCTTTCTTTTTCTCTTGATGCATCTTTCCATTTTGGTAATCAGAGTTTGGCTTAAGCAGCAACTGAGCTGAGCTTGAAAAGTTTAAGTCTCCAGTGCTTTTCCTGGCTAGTAGATGACACCCATTTCCCTCTCTCCACTGTTGTTTCAAGAACTCTGCAGAGAATGTTTGCCTTTCTCGGAATGAGGCTGCTGGCTTTAAGAATGCTACCTGTCACTCACAGACAAGCAAATGCAAAGGAAATTTCATGATATTTATGCATTGTCCTCTGTCACACAGGAGTAAATTAACCTTTTTCTCACTCAGTATTAGGGTGGGGCCATTGCAGTGCCTTTCTAAGCAACAATGCAAAAAGTTGTGGTATTTTAGTATCAGTTTCTGTGCTTTTCTGGACTGAAGCAGATTTTTTTTTTCTATAGACTAAGCAACAGCTGGTAGACACTTTATATCAGTGGTCATACTTACTAAAAACTCTGTTTTAAAGCTGTAGTATGCATCATTGTCACTGGATTTTCTAGATTTGAGTTCCAGAGTTTGAGCTTTCAGATGAACTTTTTTCCTTCTGGCTGATGTAGANGGTGTTCTCTTGAATCTTCAGAGAGCCTGAAACAGTGTCACTTGAGAGCTCTTGAGCAGCTGCATTCCTCTTGATGGACATATCAACCCAGGAATAAGAATGAATTCAATACCAGTATTCTGGACTTCTTCCAGTGGGATCATTTTAGCAAAAAAAAAAATAATCTGCCTTTCCCAAATAGCATCCCTGGAAGTCATAAATTCCAGTTGTCCCTTACACAGCTATGAATACCTGCAGCTTGGCCCAGCTAATTCTCACGGTCTGGGGTAGGTACACTTAGTGCAAACTGAAAGCATTAGAAATCATAGGCTGAATTTCATCTCAGAATAGGTAACATAGGAGACTGACAACCAGGTTGTGGGCATTTAGACTGAATCTTGGTGAAGAGTTTTCCATTCCTCTGTAATGAGTCAGTTGCTTGGACCTCTTACTTGGATTAATGGTATGTCAGGCTTATTTATTCTTTAAGCTCTGTTACGCAGAGAGGAGAATGAAGCCTGCAGTTAGAGTTTATAGTCCTACAAAAGACCGCTGGAGGAATCTTACTGGTTTCCGGTTAGATACCAAAGTGATTTTAGAATTGCTTTGGTGCCTTGCAGTGTTTAGTGGTAAACTTAGTGGGATATGTGGATCTCTCCGGGTTCTTGCTAGTGTTTGAATTAAGCTGTTATCTTCCGAAGTAGCTCTCTCTGTGGTTTTGAATTACAAATGCAAGATCTACCAACTGCAAGTTCTTGGCAGCTAAAACTTGGACTTGTTCCAGAGTGGCATTGGAAGTAGTGAGGTGATTACATTGTTGTAAATCCTCTCTGTCTCCAGTCAGGCAGTAGTAGGTAGCTGTAGGGTGCATTTGGGAATGTTTCTTTTTAGCTCTAAATCTGGATACTTTTAAGGGCTAGATGCTCTCTTCCCAATTAATGTTTTATTCAGCCATTTGGGAAAGGTAAACGTTTCAAACTCTTGTAAACAGAGCAGGTCAGGGATCAAGTAGAGTTGAAGTAGTCAGTACCATGTCGTGACTGGGAAGGCAAAAAAAAAAAGGAAAATGAGAAAGCGATGCATTCTTGGGATAACAGCAAGTGTTGGAAATAGCATTCCCAGCTTTCAACACAGCTCATTAGATCTTGAATGCAATTTTTAACATAACTTGTCAGATGAGGTAGGGAGGGCAGAGAGCATAAAGAAAAAACAGACTTTTCTAGGTGGCGAATTTTATCCATCTGTAAACAGTAATGATACAGCTTCTGTCGTTACATATAGCTCCTTAATATCCGAGATTGGCTAGTTATAAAGAAGTTCAGTAGAAAGTTCTGAGTTGTAGAATAGTGACGATGTAGAATAGTTGATTTCCTGCAGAGATAGGATTGTAAGTACACAAGTGGTGTTTGCCTCTTACTCATTTCCTTCTGTACCATTGCAGTGCAAAAGAACAATTGACTTTTGGTCCATCTTCTGTTTCCATCCTTCTCATACTGCAGTCACAAGCGAAAAAGAGAATGTCTTCTCAGCAGTTGCTGAGAAGCAGTTGCTCTCAGAATGTCTTCTCAGGAACTTTCTCCTAAAGCTCTATTTTTTTATTAGACGAGCTGTCTTTTTACCCTCCAGCACAAGCTGCCTCTTGTTCACATGCACTCTGAGGCAGCTTGTTCAGCTTTGATATGTCTTGCCAGGATCGGGACTTGCCTGCAATCACTATGTCTTACGATCTGCAGATTTAACAAGGTCTTGACCAGATACGTGAAATACAATAGCAGGGCTATGTCATGCGTATGCAGTTTAGGTGTATGTGAAAAGACTTAATTGATTCGCAGACCTGTATCAGTAGTATGCGTTCATCTACTGTTCTCTAATCAATAGCAGGTCTCCCTAGCAGTTAGATGTAAATTGGAGACAGTGATTTTAGTAGCCAGTTGCATTTTGGTATCTGAAGATGTAGAGGCTATACGTGGATTTAGGACTCTGGTGTTAAGTGTTGGTGGTCTTGATGGATGTGAAGTATTGCTGGCATGTTCATACTTTGCAATGCTTCCACACTGTGGTCCCTTTCTATAGAGTACATTCTTGCCATGCACAGCCATATTGAAGATATAGACAGGTTTAGAGCAGTATGGAACTCCACACACTTAAAACAAATGTGGGACAATGCAGATGAGCTGCTATGGCATGTTGACTGCTGTAGGCTGACAGCACAGGTGAGGCCTGTTTTTCTCTCCCATCTTGTGTGTCTGGCAGGTAGTACCACAGAGCTCTCAGATTCCACCATGAATGAAGAAGCCACCATTAACAAAATTTGTATTTCCCAGTGAAAAGGCAGTGCCACCCAATCCTCCAGAAGCATAATTCCCACACATACAGTGTGATGGATTTAAGTAAACGTCTAATAACAGAGTGAGCACTATATTTTCATTGGGGGGTGGGGGTGGTGGTACATTATAGTTCTATTATAAAAATGCTTTTGGTAAAGAACATGTCTTTTTTCATCTCCAAAGTACATTGTTAAATTAAGTCTGCCATCAGAGCTGTGTCAATTCCTTGAGCATTAGTACCCATGCATAAGAGGGGACACAAGTTCCTTTTAAAACACTAACTTCATTAGAAAATACAGCCAGGGTACACCGTCCTGTTTTTTGTTCTGTGGTTGTCTGAAGGCTCGAAGTATGAATCACTTGAGTTACAGACCTGCTGATGCCTCACCCACAGCAGCATTCAGTTGGATCATAGTGTAGGGATACAGATGTCATAGACCTTTTAATTCTTATGCCAAAGGGGTTTTTTTCTAGCAAGCATAGCCTTACATCAAAGCAGAAGTTCTTGTGGAACTTGAATCTCAATCTCCATGATGCAGAAATTCAGGAGGATATCACATGTATGATTAGCTTTCTCTGCCAGTCAAATCACTAGCACAGGAGAGACTTAATTCACTCCTCCTGGACATAGTCATCTTTGTCAGCTGTCTCAAGACTTTTGAACTGACTTTGACACAAGAAAACTTTAGTTATGTCTCATTTATTACCTATGCTGTACACTGAAAGAAACCAGGGCTTATTAGGGTAAATCATACAGGAATATAGGATTGCAAGATGAAGTGTGAATGGCAGTTGAAGTATTCTTTAAAGCTGACATAGTTAAATCAATACAGAACTCTAGGTGGGCGTCAAGATGCTTATTAAAATCTAATCTTTTGTGATCTGGAGTAGCAAATTTTTGAGTGGACTTTAATTAATCCAAGGCGCTTTCTTTGTAGAGGCAAGACGTGACTCTTAATCTATACATTTATACATATGAATTCAGACAGTTCTCCATTAGTTTAGTTCTTGACCTGGTGGCCATGTTGTCTTTTATTGTATTAGTGAAAATACCCGTTGATAATGGCTGAACTATATCAATTCAGTAGAGCTGGAATCCTGGGCTCCTAGGTCCATAGACAATATCTCTACCTTATACAGTGAAAGTAATTGAAAGAAGTAGTCTATTGTCCTTCATATAGGGCAGTCATAAGAAGGAGAATTTGACTCCTACAATTGTACAGCTGTTGCTAGACAACACTGGAATACCAGGAATTGGGCTTCTGGGCTGTGGAGAGGCATAGATCCCCATGGTTACAGACACACAGTGGTCCCCTAACTTTGATGTCTTTGTTCCAGAAGGCATGTGGTTAAGTGGCCTTCACATCATTCTATTAGAGTCAGGGTTCTGTTTCCAACCTAGACAGAAATGACCTTGTAAAATCTCAGGCTGTTACAGATACGAAACAAAGAAATAATGTTTACCTGCTGCATAAGGCAGACGAATGAGCTTTTGGTCAGTTAAAAAAAAAAAAGGTCTACTGAAATATGAAATATTATGACTTACAGAAAATAGATGAAAGCTGAGCTTCAGATCTGCATTCCCTGGCTGCTTGTTCTGGTTGTCTTCCCAAAGATGTTTTAGTTCCGCTCTGTGTGTTTTTTATCTTGAGCTTTGGAGAGGGCTGTCCAAGAAAGGAAGACATTAGGATTTGGGGAAAAAAAAAAAAAGTTCATTAGCCATTCTTAGGAACAGGGGTGCATTATTTAATGCAGATAAAGGAAAAGTAGGACTTGAAACATGGTTAGTGAAAATGGAAGGTTAGAGACTTTAGGAGCAAGCTATAATAAACTATATGTAAATAGATATTTTTTGAAGGTTTATGTCTCAGCCACAGGTGCATGTCTTTTTGTATGGATGACAAAAATAATTTCTGACATGAAGATTCTGACCTGCTAAATTTCAAATTCCTATTCCAAAACAAAGAGCATAAACTTCCTGCAAAATCAGCAGGAGGAAATGAGCAAATATTAACAAGGGTTTTCCCCTCAGTTCTCGTCCATATCCAGTGAGACATGAAGCCCTTTGGAAGCTTGGAAATTTTAAACTTTAACTGATAAGTTTTAGCACATTGTAGAAAATTAGACCAAAGGTCAGCATTGAAAATATTTAGGCAAGCTTAACTGTGGCTGCTTAATATGGCCACTGCATTGTCGTCATGGAGAACTTTGGGTCCAGTTCTTCGTAGCATGGTATCACCAGTTAGGTGTTAAACGTATGGTCAGTGTTCTTGGACACTGTCTGGGACTGTGTCTGGACTCTCTATGTTTCCTGGGGGGAATTGTCATGGACTGCAGATAACCAGCTGGAGCCTGAAGGACAGAGAGGTAGAGCTCCCGTGATGTCTTGAGCTATATCCCAGAAACTGTCTGCTTTTCTTTGAAAAGTGCCATTTTCAAGCTGTTGTATTCTAGCATTAAAGACATATATATGAAAGCAAAGGAAGTTTTACCGCTGTGAGAAATACAGTCTGGGATTGTTGACCCTCCTGATTTTACCTTTTCAGTTCCATATTTTTCCATCTTTTACTGACCTGTATTTAATATAACATTTTGACAATGTTTATGCAAATTACTGTGCTGAGTCCTTCCTGGCAAATAAGTCAGTTAATTTCAGCATATACCTATGGTATGACATACATGGGTGTATGTCTGTCTAGATGCACATTCTTTATGCTTCCTGAGAAATACCTGTGTAAAGACAATGAAAATAACTACATATAACTACTTATATCAAGCATACCCTGCTGAGGCTACCACCCATCACAAACAGACTGGAGATATTTTGAAAATGAGAAACCAGTAAGCTGAGCTCCTAGGGAAGTACCTGGAAGTACCTTGCAGGTGCTCTTTCTTGGGTTATCTGTGGGTGTTCCCAGTCATTACACAATGATGACCCTCCTGTTGCTGGGCAGCTGTGGGAATGGAGAACCTTATAGAGGAAGCCATCAACGTTTTCCAAACATATTGTTCTCCTGTGCAGGGATGCATGTCCTAAGATCTGTTTCAGTGAGGGGAGGGAGAATGTTCACTGAATGGGAATAAGCATCTCATGTTCCTGTCCACTCTCACATTTTTGTATTTTAGAAATCAGAAAGGGGTATTTCCATGAATTCTTACTGTACCAATGGCCAGACCCAGGGATCATAGGTTTCATTTGCCTAATTAGAGCTGTGGCTGTTTTATGGATGCTTATCTGACTTAGAGTGACTATTATGAGACATTTAGAGAAGCATCTAATGAGAGGAACATTTTTGTAGAAACTTGACCTCAACAAACCGCAAAGGGGCCAACGATGTGGCCTTTCCCTGGGGCGCAGGTGGCTGCCTTAGGCTTAAGGCTACAGTGTGGTACTTAGGGCAGCCTTGGGGCTTTTCTCCTATAGAAAGGTCTAAATTGGTAGTACTTGCATCAAATGGGTCTGATCTTTCACTCCTTTTAGCTTGTAAATTAATTTATATCTACATAGACTGTGTTCAAAATACTGTTACTGAGGGACTAGCCCCACTCCAGTGCATATTTCCACTGAATAGAATAGCATTACAACATTATTAAATAGCTCTTGAGTATGAATTCATCTAAGAAGTAGGTTATTAGAATAAAGTCTATTTTATTAGTGCCTTAGGACACTCAGCCAAAATCCAGAGCCCTTGAGCACTATTCAGACACATAACATGAAGCAATCTGTACCTCAGAAATTTATAATTAAATTAGAGAAAGCAGACAAATAAGGGGAAATAGAGAAATTGAGGCAGGGAGGGACAAAATGGGTTCTTTGCCACCACGTAGCCAGGAAGTGTGGAGCTAGGAAATAGCACAGATGATTCCTTTTAAAAAGTAAAAACGAAAAGGTGCAGTGATGTAAATGAGAATTTATTAACAACAAAGCCCAGAATCTGCACCTCCGGAAAGAAAGGGAAAATAATTTATCCACCCACACTCACTTTTTTCTGACGAAGGCAGGTGAATACAGCTGCACTAATAGAGTGTGACGCTCACAATCCTGAGCTGCACTTACTGATGCAGAACTGAGAGGTAACCATCGTCTCTAGGAAAACAATAGCCCTTGCAGGCTCCACGGTGGCTGCAGGGTTACCTACTATTCATTCCCTGCACATGTCATTTTCATGTGAAGGTCTTTCCAATCCAGCTGTTATGGAGTCAATGGGTGAAGCTGAAGGACAACAAGGACAGCTGAACAGGAAGGAGCAGTCCCTGAAAACCTTCCAGAAAACAGCACTGCTCGGTTGGGCTGCCCGGTGGAATGGATTAATGCCTGGAGACAGCATGTATCTGTTTGTCCTCTCACAGATACTGGTAAGGCAGCTTGTCATCACTTTGAAATGCTGGGACCCTTCTTTTAAGTTTTGTTGGCTTGGGAGGTTTCCTCCTCTTTCATTGCAGATGTAGCAATGGACATAACTGCAGTCCTGTCTTTTCTGTAGCCACCTCTCACAGCCTTACTTTGCAAACAGCTCCCGCCTTTTGATGTCCCAGACTCCCGTCCCATTCCCTGCCCCTCTGCAAATGCCTCTTTTGTCAAATGGCCCATCTCCCAACAAATCCATCTTCTGTAGATGATACCTATGGGGGGGAGATAACTATCTTGTTTGAAAGCGGGTTGGGAGGTGTATCCTTTAAACTTACGGTGTGCTCTTCAGGGTTGGGGATAAAGGTATACCTCCCTGTGAGGGGGTTAAATATAGCATCATTGCTTCTGTAGTTTTTTGTTAGCTGGGGTGTGTGCAGCAACCTTAAGTGGTTCAAATGAAGTGTTTCAACATGTGTGTGTTTGTATGTATCTGTTTATAGGGATACCTGTGCGAACATGGCTATTTGTGAGAACATTGCATAGCATGAGATAGGCCTTAATAGTCTTTTAGTAACATACAAATTTCATTGAATTACCAGTTTTGATCTAAAAGTAATAATGCTGAAAGTTCAGAATCTGTTGCTCTTTCGATGTATAGTCTACCATGGGCAGTGCCTCTTGTTAGTGTAGATCAGAGGAAGCTGCCTTAACTTAGCGATACGCACCTAGTTAATGGTAGCTGAGCATTTAGCATTCAGTCTTTTTATTCCCATTATGCTATAGCCTAGAAAATACCTGACTTCTTAAAGCAAAAATGATCAACATGAAATCAATGAGAAGTAAATTAGTTAATTATGCAGTCTTGAAATGAAAATGAATGTTTGTATAATGAGAGATGCTCATTATGTATTTTCTGATTGATTACACAGCTTCTGTGCATGATGCTGTGGTACAGCACTTACGGGACCATCCCAGCAGCTCAGAATGCCTTTGACCTGCTGTCTTACTTGCTTACCCCATTTAAACAGTTTTTATCAGACCAAGGGGAGGTAAGTCCCTGTACACCTCTCTGATTATATAGTTGATGTCAGTAGCCTTGGGTGGTGCTTCTAATATCTCTTCTGATTAAAAGTAACATGTGTACTTCGTATAATATACTGACTACTGCCTTGTGTGTGTGTCCTGAAATGGTGAAAAGAGTTTACTGAAAGCAGATCCATATTTTATCTTCAAGATACAGGGCTGAATTTTTGTCTATGATGTTAGATCAGCACAGCAGATTTTTTGTAATGTGCAAATAATTACAAATGAAACAAAGCAATAAGAAATCAGCCCACTAAAGTTTAGCCTGTAGTAAAGGGACAGCTGGAACTTAATTTATTAGACTGGATAGAAGCTTAAATTCTGGAAGAATGGATCAACCCACATAAAGGGTGCAAATTACAAGATACTCAATGGCAAAATTCTACTTTTGTTGAGTGTTCAGAGCATATCTATGTGCAGTAAAATATTTCAGGTGTACTAGATATACAGATTAAATTATATCTACAAAGCTACCCCAGTAAAATTGCTTAGCTTCTCACCATGACATAATGACACGTGTACCAGTATGATTCATCTGATAAATTACTAGGGTAATTATACCCAGTGCAGATTTCTCTAGTGTGGACAGAACCTTAATTAAACAGTGAGCAGCTACTTTCATAAATCATGAAAATATATTTGCTATGAGAATGTTTAGATTCGTTGTACATTATCTTTGTAGCAGAGGCTGTGCTGTACAAATAGGAAATCTGACTCAGTGCCTCTTGTGACTGAAGTACAGTGGAGACTGTTTTCTGTGTTCGCTTAACAACGTTTGAGCTGCATGTCACCTGCTCTTTTGTTTATCTGAAAGAAGCACTTTTTATTTGCCCTTTCTTAGTTGGATTTATTATGCACAGTCAGAGCTCTTCATACAGCATTGCCTGTATCTTATTTGCAGCGGGTCAATCATTAACAAATTGTTCCTCACAGAAAATCCCTGATTTACAGGATTTTGGCTTAAAATAAGTGTTCAGTGTGGAGGAAACTGATTCCTAGAATGCACCACAAGAACACCCCAAGAATGACTCTGTGCAGATGTTCATGCATAACTTTGAGGACTGTATATGGTAGCACTATATACAGTGCAAATTTACACTCCAAAACAGTAAAGGCAAAGAAATCTTCTGATGTTAAAATCGGCAAACGGAAACTCTTAACTCTGAATTTCTCTTTAGCTGTACTAGTGAATTGGAAACAGAGTAAAATTCCTTGCCCACTGAAGCCCATTATAATTGTATTTTGCACCTACTACTGAGAATAGGCTGCACTCTAAACTACTTAAATATGACTAAGAAGTAAGAGGGAATTTCACTGCCAGTGCTGTGAATGAACCTGACGGTATTTCAGAGAATGTGTAGAAAACGTAGAAAAGTCTTCTGTGGCTGGGTTTTATGTAAGGACGCACAAACACTGGAATAGTACTAAATTCTTCTCAAAGGCCTTTGCTACAGTATAAAATTACACTGACTGTGGCAATGAAAAGTATTCAGGCTGCAAAATCGAATCATGGATTCAGATCTCAATTTTGGCAATGCATGAGGGTAGGAAACAGATTTCCTGTTTTGCCTTCACAGTGAAATCCAGTTTTTAGACCTTCCAAGATGGTGAGATGTAGAGATGATTTCAATTCCAGTCTTCTCCAAAGCCTGGCATTTTTATGTTGGTGGTGGTGGCTTTTCCATGAACAAGAGTATGGTATCACTAAATCTACATTGGAAATCCAAGAATGAATACAGTTTGTCAAGACCATGCATGCAAACACAGACATTATACAATGCCCCTAAAGACTTTATGAGTCATTGCCAATTCTGTTGTTTCACAGGACCTGACTAGAATCGGGAGCATTGTGGTATCATACATCCTGCTGTCTTTAGCTTCTCTAGGACTGTTATTTGTAGGATCTCTGGTAAGTTATGATACTCTGGAAACCATATTCATGCCCTTTTTCAGTCACTTTTTATAAGATGTCTAATTTAGCTGAAGTTGTTGATGTTATACAAGTTGTTGACGTTATACCCAAGTTGATTGTAAAGCAACATCTTTGGGGCTATTTCTATGTAATTGTTTGCTTGCTTTATGTAGAGGAATCACAACTACACTTATTCTTACTTAATTTCTTGATTAATTGGGGATTACACTGATGGTTTTTATTTCCATCCACAGATGGGCAAACTATTTTCACTTAAGTAGAAGGGATGTGGTCTGGTAGCAGGACCATCTAATGTTGCTGCCTAATGAATTACTTGCAGAGCATCCATTGACTTCAGTAGCAGAAATAGCTGGTCCAGAGCACCAGGGTACTTGTGAAGGTAATGCCCTTGTAGAAGTAGGCCAAGGCCCCAGCTGCAGAACAAGATTAGTGACATGACTGCAATTAATCTAGTTAGCTCTCAGCTGTTTGAAACGAGGAGGAGTGTATTGTGTTTCTCTATTGATTGCGTGACTGGCACAAAAGTGTGTGCTAGATGGGAAAGCTAGGGAGAATTCTTTCTTTTTAGGGAGCACTAATTGAGCACGGCTTTTCATACTCTTGTATACTGTTATGTTGGGAATGCAGTTACTGAAAATGCAGGTGGAACATCACTTCCTGTCCTTGCAGCAGCGCACCTTTAGGCAGCTCGGGAAGCTGAAGCTGTATCACGTACATGTCTTTTGAATGGTGCACAGTATAATGAAGTACATCATAGAATCACAGAACTGTTAGTGGGAAGGGACCGCTGGAGATCGCTAGTCCAACATGCTGCTTGAAGCACAGCTGTTGCCAACCCTCAGTAAGGTCAGCCATGCATTTTTCTACACAGGTTTTGAAAACCTCCAGGGAAGTAGGTGTATCACTTCTCAGGGTACCTGTGTCATGACTGCACGGTGCTCTTGGGGAAGAATTTTTTCCTAATGTCTGATCTGAATTTCCCAAAGCTGACTGTCCAAGCTGAATTTCTGTAGCTTGTGGTGATTGTTCCATGTGGTATCAGTGGCCTCTACCAAGAAGACTCCAGCTGCATCATCTCTGGATCTGCCCTTCAAGTAGTTGCAGGCTGCTGTTGGATTACCCCAGCCTCCTCTTTGCCAGGCTGAACAAGCCCAATTCCCTTCACCTTTTTCAAAGATTATGTACTCCAGACCCCTGACCTCCTTTGCAGCCCTCCACCGGGCCCACTCTAGTTTTTCTTTATCTGTCTTAAACTGGAGGGCCCAAAATTGGACATAGTATTCAAGGTGCTGCTGCATCAGTGCCAAGGAGAGGGGGTTAATACCTCCTTTGATTTGCTGGCCACACTCCCTGGGAAGAAGTTTGTCATATTACGTAGTATGGTCAAGTTCACTCAGAGGCAGCACAGTGGCAAAATTTTCTGCTTAATGTGTCAGGAGAATATGCTTTTTGAAACTATTCACAAGGCAGAGCAGTCAGTGTTAATGCCTGTATTATTGTGATCATTGGTGTAGGCAAGGAAGTTAGCCCAGTTTATGCAATTTTCTGCTTTTTTGATGCTGCTGTTCCTTATCCAGAGGATTTTTTTTCCTCAAAAAATAGACTTTGGGTGATTTTGTAATTGCAAATATTAAAGAACAAAAATGAGACATCTGAGAACTGTGATGCGCTGTGTGAATTGTAGGTGATTTTGCAGCAAAACGTTCTGAGTTGGAAATTTAAATAGCAGGGGTGTGATTTCTCTAGGTATTCAACCTAGTTGTTGCTGGATGGAAGCGTTTTATTGATGGCCCATTCTTAGCACAGCAAATAAATTTAAATGAAAGCTTTCTGTGCCCAAAAAATCTGATGTCTGTTTGAACTCTTTTGCATATGTAGCAATTTCTTCCAAGTGAACACTTATACCAGTGTCGATGAGAGCAGACTTGGCCCCATGGTTAAGTGTTGATTAAAACTTTTGTACAGAAAACAGTTTTATAACAGTTTCCATGTAGTCAAGCTTGCTCCGTTTCATATTCCTGTGGTCTGTGCTAGCGGTCTCATAGCCTGAGTGGAGGCATGAATGTCTCTGTAACAGCCTATTCGCTGGATGAGTCGCAGAGAACCAGAGCATAAGAAATGTCCTCTGAGGTCAGACCAATGGTCAATCTTGCCCAATATGTTTTTTCTAACACTGGCATTGTGAAGGAGAGGCTGTTTAGAGAGGGCATATGAGCTTTGTCCCTTCCTACCTGCCTGTTACCTTACTCTCTGATATAGTGAATCATAGATATTCATATAGAATCTGATATAGTGAATATAGAATCATAGAATGGTTTGGGTTGGAGGGGACCTTTAAAGGTCAGCTAGTCCAACCCCCCTGCAGTGAGCAGGGACATCTTCAACTACATCGGGTTGCTCAGAGACTCGTCCAACCTGACCTTGAATGTTTCCAGGGGTGGGGCATCTACCACCTCTCTGGGCAAGCCGGGCCAATGTTTTGTCTCCCTCGTCGTATAACATATCTTCCTTATATCTCATCTGAATCTACTCTCTTTCAGTTTGAAACCATTACCCCCAGTCCTATCGCTATGGACCCTACTAGAAAGTCTGTCTCTCTTATGAGCCCCTTTTAAGTATGGAAAGGCCACAATAAGGTCTCCCCAGAGTCTTCTTCTCTGGCTGAAGAACCCTAAGTGTCTCAGCCTGTCCTCGTGGGAGAGGTTCTCCAGCCCTCTGATCATCTTCGTAGCCCTCCTCTGGACTCACTCCAACAGGTCCATGTCTTTCCTGTGCTGATTACTCCAGAGCTGGATGCAGTACTCCAAGTGGGGCCTCCCAAGAGCAGAGGGGCAGAATCACCTCCCTCAACGTGCTGGCCACACTTCTTTTGATGCAGCCCAGGTCATGCTGCTTTGCAATTTGAAAACATCGGCTTCTATCAGTATTTAGGGAATAAGGTGTAAAATAGTTCTTAGCAGAACACTGAAAATAATGTAAGATGGAGCTAAGTAGGGTTTCTAGAATCACAGCCTGACGGACAACAGATAGTTGCATGAACACAGTTTTCTTTATTTTCCCTCTTTCTCAGCTGAGTGATACGTCTTTTTTTCTTTTTTTTTCTTTTTTCTTTTTCCCATGGGTTTTAAGCAATGTGCTGCCTAGAAGGGATCTTGAAGGGGTCTTTTACATTAAGAAGTGCCTTTATGATGAAATCTTTCTTTCCCAAATGTAACCTTCTGTCTTTATAGATGGACCTGATAGATCAGTCCCAGACTAGATAGCATACCAGTGAAAAGCAGCTTATGCATTAATTTTTTTTTATTCAGCAACTGTGGCAACTTACAGTAATGCTTTAGTAGTTCCTTGGGAAAAGGGGAAAATGTGCCTTTTTATACAAGTACTTTGTTGCTTTAATGTAGAGCAGTAACTGCTGGGCCACCCAACAAGGCTGAGAAATGGTGGTCAAGCAGATTCTCAAAAATGATACCAAGAGAAGAGAGGCCCTGTCTGGTCTGTGCACTTGCTAAAGTCTAGCTCATTCCTTTATCAGGGAATTTGTTACTCTTAAGACATGTAGAGCAGATTTTTCAGGAGAGCAGACCTCAGCTAAGGTTCGAGGTGCTTTTCTGAGAATACCCAAGTACCAAAATGTGTTGGGAGATTAGCAATCACACTGAAAATAAAAGGTTGGATAGAGTGCTTGAGGCTTGTGTTAGTGATGCTGTTTGTTTTCTGCCTCATATAATGGTGTTTTAAGACCCAGGCAGCTGCAGAGAACCAGCATATAGCTGTCTAGTCATCCTGAACAGGTTTTCAGAGCTAACTATTTTTCCATTATTTAGTTTAACCCTGTCACTTTTAAGTATAACTTAATTTCTTCCAAGGTCTTGGGCAGCTCCATATTTATCACACACTTCTTTCAATCTGAAGAAAAGCTGCTTTGTTTCTAGGGTGAACTTTTTGTTCCTTTGGATGTACAGAGTGTTAAATCACCAGTAAAATCAATCCTGTGTCACCACACCAGCTCTAGAATCTGTAATACATAATTGGTACCTAGACCTTCAACTTGGCCTTCAGCACAAGTGTTGATTTTAGTAACAGCAGCACTCTACAGCAGTAGAAAGTTGTTGAGCAGATACTTTACACTGTGAACTGCTCAGCTATTACAGTCTTGCAGTATGTGAAAGATGCACGGCTAGTACTATGGGACTGTCAAGCTCCAGAAATCATCTTGGGGAATGAAAATAGAATCAGATCTTCAACCTTCTTGCTTGTCATCCAGCAGGCCAAACATGTAGGACAGACTCGGGTCAGATTTGGCACCAAATTTGTGTAAAAACAGTCTAGTAATCATGTTTCTATGTTTGCTTTCATAATTATTGTGTACTCTGATTAAATGAAACAAAAAAACTCCATTTTGTGTGAAGTCAAATGAATACTGTTGCTGTGTGAGAGTTTAACGTTCACTAAAGCTGACTGTGGACAGAAATTAAAGCTTGCTTCACTTCCTTTCATTCTTGGTCACTGAAATGAGAGTATATGAAGACACACAGGCACAAGAAAATAGTTGTTTAAAGTCTTATAGAAGCTAATGTGCTTTAGTAGCCTAGGAAGAGGAATTTTTTTAATGGCATGTTTTCTAAATTCAGATGCCCATTTAAAAGCCATATAAGAAGAGAACAGAAGAGGCTTTACTTTGGAAAATACAACCTGTTCTTTTTAGTCTCAAAAGGGTGCATGGCAATGCAATATAGTTTGTATAACATTAGCCAGTGATACTGGTCCTAGTTCAATGCTAGAGGGATAAAGCTAGCCTGAGGTTCCAGACCCTGAAATTCAGAGGTGGACTTGACCTTTTTAACTGAGGCCTTTGTGTAGGATTAAACAGTCTACTGATACAATCTCCAAATCATCTTGTCTGCCACAGTAGCCATGCAAACCAACGATACAGTAATTTTTTAGATTCATGCCATTTCAAACCCTTCATTAGTTTATAATACAAAATTTAATATTATGTTTATGTCCTAGAACTTCACAAGGTTTATAATTTAATGTCTATACTTTGTTTAAATCAGTTAATTAGATTACAGAACAGGCTTCGCCACTGGCCAGAAACTGAAATGGACATTCTGATCCTCAAAACCAGGTGCATCAAAATCAAGGCCTCTTTAAAAAATGGTTTGTTTATACATGGATTCAGGATACAGTGCCAGATTATCAAAGGTGTGCACTTCAGGAAAATTACGCTTACTTTTCTTAACCCAGCTATATCTAAATTCTAGGTGAAAACCATTAAGTCAGAAGGGGTATGATTTGTAGAAGAATAAAGTAGATTTTTATTTTGTAAACAAGCCTAGGAACAGTAAGAAACTGAACAAAAGGACAGTGATATCACGTTGGCTTGCATATGATTGTCACAAGCACATTCCGCTTCCACTGTATCCGCGAGTTAAGCCTGGCCAGCTCTGTGGAAACCTCTGTGGCTGAAAGCAGGTTTGAATGGGTAGATGTGAATCCTTATAATATGGACCACAAAGCTGCTCCTGCATGGAACATTCCTGTCCTCTTCAATACTCTCCAGTTCTAATACACTATAGTGAGCTGCGATGCTGCCATAAAGACCCATCCTCTAGGCTATATGGAAGAGATAGCAACAAGCAGAAAGCTTTTTTAAATGTTTGTTTCCTCCAGTTTTGGCATCTACTCAGAGCTCGTCCAGACTCCCCCTTTCCGCTGCAAGAGGACAGACGCCAATCTGTGAGCCGGCAGCCTTCATTCACGTACTCAGAGTGGACAGAGGATAAAAATGAGGATGACTTCCTAGATTTGGATCCTGTACCGGAGACTCCGGTCTTCGACTGCGTAATGGACATTAAAGCGGAAACAGATCCAGCTACTCTAACAGTTAAATCCATGGGCTTGCAAGAAAGGTAGGGCAGATGTGATTAACAGGGGAAAGTTTGATCCCAAATTTTGTGGATTTAGGAGTTCTATGTCTGGTTGAAGGCTTTATTTCCTTCATGGATGTCACTTTAAAATGTGGTTTTAAAGCCAAGCACTTGTTTTATTTCCTGTCTTGTTTTCAGTCCAGTCATAAATATAAACATACTAGCCAAAAGCCATACAGTTTCTAGATGGCTGTCAACAAGTGCTACTCAAAAGCATAATTTCTTTCCTTTGAACTGTCCATTTGTATTTGGTCAGTCTCTTGCCATTCCCCAAGACGGCAACTGCATGGTATGAAATCCACTCTAAGGTAGTGAGAGCTTTTACCTCTGAAAGAGGTGGATCTTGTTAATTTTTTTCTGCCACTCATGCTGGAGGATTATTCCTTTCTCCAAAAGCAAACCATAGGACAAATGGTAATCTGCAGTAATTCACATATAAATGGGTTAGTCCAAAAGTGAACTAATTCATTTGAAATTAACGCAGTAGTGAAAATTTGGGGTTAGCTGGTGTTCACTCCTTAAACTAGCAGGGCAGTGGAGCTTCTCAGAGAGATTCACAGCTGGGAAAAGGTATTTTAAGATAAAAGGAAGATAGGAGTGATGTGGTATTGATTTGTGTTGCATTTCTCCATCTTCACTCATACATCTCACAGAAATGTCACCTGTAATGCGTGAACTTTGAAAGCAGAGGTGGGTGAATTCCAGAATGTGTTGAGTTGGCAGAGGGGAATGTTCACCAGAGTTACTGAGGGTTCAGTTGGTCTGAAATTCCCTTATACTTTTGTCCATAGGATTATTTTATTTCGCTTTGCCAGTGTGTCTGTGTGTGTCAGTGAATGGATAAGGGAGAGGAAGTACAGCAGACTTAGCATCCTCATCTCTGAGGCTGAGGTTGGTTTAAGGTTCCTGTCCTTGTTCTGTGGACCACAGGAAGCCTGAGTTTATATTGTTGGCAGCCTGCATCTTTTTCTGGTTTTCATTCTTTCAATTGTCTTCGTGAAAGAAAACGAAGATCTTGAGGATAGAAATTTCATTAAGAAATTCTGCACAGGTGTTATGTTATGAATAAGAATGAGGTTACTGAAGGGCCTGCCATAGCGAAGTATCATCTTTCTTTATTTCTAGATTTTCAAGCTTAATTGGAGTTCTAACCACAGTTAATTCTTGTATGTAAAACTTAAAGGGTAGAACTTAGATTTTTAAAGTATGATGCTGAGTTTCCAAAGCACCATATGACACAGTAAAAGGGAATGTTACAGAAGAGGATTTTAATTTGCACTGTGAGCTTAGAATGTTTTTTCTCACTTTATTCTTGATTACAGCATTTGTCCTAAAATGTACTACCTTTTATTGTTATGTTTTTCTACTTTAAATATAAGACTGCCATAACTTCTAGGGCTTGCCCTTGAACCTGCTGCAATCAGTGAGTTTTGCCATTGTTTTTCATTATGGGCAAGAGTGGGCTTGAAGTGCATCACCATCCCTGATTTCATTCCATCTCCCTGATTTTAAAGGTGCTGACATTTCTTCTCAGGTGACTGCTAGCCTGCAGGAAAGGTACTTACTCTTTCAAGAGAATTGGGGAATATCAGTTGACAAGTAATGAATTACAATTAAAGAACTGTCAAAGAAGTAGGGATGGTAAAAAGAAAGCAGTTACTTGAAGTATGTAGAACGTGTACACTTAAGATGTAAAATAAACTTGTTTTCAACCTACACATGTGCTTGAGAAGCTAGACATCAAGTTTGGGCTGTGCTCTGACAGATTTCGTTTACATCAAGCACTGATCACTCTTTTTGTTTGGTGTTGTGTTGAATTATTTACCTATCGCTCTCTTGCATCCATTATGCTTCTCCATCTTACTTCCCTTTCGTTCTTTAACCACTTATGCCATTAGAAGTCTAGTCCCTATCTAAATTCAAACAGCACCGAATGTGACTCTTAAGAAGAAACAATCTAATTTCCTCATGCTGAAGAACTATTAATATCTCTATGTAGCCTCTTCTACCTTAAAAGAATCAAAAGCATTTGTTATCAAATGCATCTGTTTCTGGGAAGGAATGTAGTGGCAATTTAACAGCACATAGGACAGGGTCAAAATCTTTTGAAAGGTATCACTAAAGATTCAGTGTCTACCAGTAGTGGTCATGTTTCATCAAAAATCCTTTCCCCATGACTGTGAATCATAGCAGGATGCTGGCTGCACATTCTTTTGGAAAAACTCCTGAATTCAGAACAGGGCTGTGATCCAAGTGACAACTTTACTGTCTTCTTTGTGAGCTAGTCATGCCTGTATGTTTGCATGGCTTTTCAATAGCTCCTGCAAACACTTCACAACTAGATTTTGCCAGTTGAGAGTCATCAAAAATGGGTTTACCATGTGGATGTATAGCACATTACATCTGGTAATAATCATATTGTATGATTTTATTATTATGTTGAAGATAATTAAATATAGATTCACTGATGGCATTTGAATCTTACTTTTGTCTGTGATATGTGAGATTGACAGAAGCTTAGAAATGCTTTAAAACCGCATTCAATAAACAATGCAGACATTTTGACTTTTTCATTTTACTGTTTGGCTAACTTAAATAAAAGCCACCAAAAATTCTACATTCAACAGCATCTCTGTTTTTAATGTAACTGTTAAAATGTTGGGACCTTCATTTTACCCTTCTTGTGATGTACTATTGTGTAGAGAAATTTTTTCAGACAGAAAAATTCTTCACTGTAATGGTTTGCATCTCATGTGTTTATTATTGAACTGGTAATGTTTGTCCCGAGATTTTACCCCACTGATGTTGTCTGTGCTACTAATAAATGGTTAGTCAGTGGGATCTGGACTGACAAAAACTAAGACCAATATTTTCACCTGTGATGTCTAAGATATCAGTCCATATTCAGACATCCAAAAATACAGTGTGACAAGTAAGTTGCTTCTATTTAGGTGATAAAGTATACAGTTACATCGCTACGGACAACACTTTGAAAGTGTTGGCCTTCATATTCCACTCTACAAAATCATCTTGTGGCCTTGTCTGCACAAGAAACGTCACCCATTTTTCACAGTCGGTGACCATAATGTACAGAGCAGAACCAGCTATGTGCTTTTCTAAAGTTGCTGTTTATCTGTCATTGGGACTGTATCCATTGTCGACAATGATGGGTCAGTCTGTTCTGCTGTAAGCAAACTCCAATGGCTCTGTTTTGCAGGAGAGGTTCAAATGTTTCACTCACACTGGATATGTGTACCCCAGGCTGTTCTGAGCAAGGTTTTGGCTATGTCATGTCACCACGGGAACAGTCAGCCCAAGAATACCTCCAGACGGCATCAAACATCCTTACTGAAGAGGAATTGCACAAGAAAGCACTGGATCCTTTCATACTCCAGGCAGAGTTCTTTGTGAGTATCTCACCTCTCTCTTCTAGGAGCATCAGAAAAATGGGGTGTTGTCTCCCTTCTACAAACCTTGCTATTATTTTCTGCAAGTCTAAAGTTAGTACATACAAACTCCACTTACATCAGTGAAACAATAATGCAATTCCGAAATTCGTCATCCCATGAAATGACAGTGTCTGAAAGCTTTCAGGGATACTGTCACTTAAAAACCAGAGAACTGGTTCTGGCAACAACAAAAAAGAAAAAGCTCTGTTTTCATGAGTCTTTTTTTTTTTTAATTTTTCTGTCAGCATGCTACTTTAACAAAAATATCAACCTTTTTCACTAGAGGACAGAAGAAAAGTCAACTTTGCTATAGGCATAACTACTTGAAATGTGTCTGGAGTTGCCCTAGGGATGAAATTAGTCAAAGTGCATGCTCTTTGCTGTTGAATGCTTGCTATGGAACTACTTTTCCAAGCCTGAATGTTCTCCAGATAACCGAAGCACAGGATGGCTCTGTCACTCAGCAGGAGCCATAGGAAGTATCTCTTACTGGGGTTTTTTTATGCACTAAAATTATTTACTAGTTGTAAACTGCTCTATCAATTCCTTTTAGGATTCTGAAATATGTTTCCGTGGCTCACTGTATCTACTGTTGCTTTGGGAGAAAGAATTCTTTGCCTCATTTAGGGAAAAAAATACACATACACAGATGAAGTTAGCAGTTGAAAATTTGATTTCTAAGTAGTTTAGGACAAAGGCCAGATACATTTAATTGTAGCGAGTACACTGGCTTTTTAGATCTTGTATTCTATGAGTCTCTTCCCTAATTGCTTGAGTGTCCTTGCAATAGGCATTGTCATGCTTATTATACCTGGCCAAAAAAAATAATGAAAAATGCTGCAGTGGCTATGAGTATTATGTCTGCTGGGCAGGGTTGTGAATTCTTGCTCAAGATGTGAGGTAACCAGTGCACAGTCTTTGCATGCTGGGGTATTTCAGAGCACATGATCAGGAGCTACTGAAGTCAATGCTGCCAAGTCAAATATTCTCTTAAGCATGCGATCTCAGCAGAGCAGGAAGAAGATGATGTGTTGCAACATAACAGCCCTTTCAGCCTGTCCTCTTTATGACCTGCAAGGGTCTGAAAGGGCAGTTTAATACTTTGAGTATCACTTGCTGTCCTCCCTCCATGTGCAATTTCAGGATGGTTTTTTTCCCCAGAAGCGCAAGGGGAGATGAAATAGTCTGGACTTCTCTTTTAAAACTGACCACCAGATATCTGTGGTCCTGAATTCACTTAGTGCTGTACAAGTTGAAGAAAAGGAGCTTTTGTGTAGGCAAGCCCTGATTCTTTTGAAGTAAAGAATCTATTGCTATTGTCGGGAGGAAATGTTTGCTTAGCGAGTGTCTGAATTGACTGCTGAAGAAGTCCACATACAGTTTCATCAGTCTCTTAGGTGCACTGTATCATTTAAGCAAAGAAAATGTTAGAAGTAGGAAAAAATATGGTTCAATTCTCTGAGAGATTTTGAATTGGTTTTCCTGGTGTTCATTCAAGAGCCAAACTATCCGAAGTAATTTTCATTCTTTAATGAAAACCAAAAAAGCTTAGATAAAAAAGCTGAGTAATCAAAATGTCATTTCTGTAATTAAAAATTGTAAACTGTTTATTTTTTTTTTTATGAAACAGTTATCACCAGCTAGCTCTGCATCATGTATTTTCAGCCTGTCAGACTTGCTTTTCAAAGTCCAGATCTAAGATGAAGCAAGCAACTGTGTTTCATTTTGGAGGAAAAGTCAGAGGGGATGTTACTTGCAGAGCTAAGTCCTGAAATTCTTGCAAGAGTTAGAGTTTTTACTCAGGCAGAAGTCCTGTTATTTTCACCAAGACTTTGCTTGAGCAGTGGATGACTAAGTCCTGAAGACAGACTCAAGGAGAGTTTTGGGTGACTAAATACCAAGTAACAATTGAGGAAAACGTGAAGGTTTTGTTCCCATGCAGTTCCTCAAATCAATAGGAAATTACTTCATCAAAATGTTTTTATCATTAATTGCCTCTGGTTAAGCCCAACAGTATGCTCATAAGAGACAGAATATGGGTAATCAGTCTTCTAAAGCTCCAGAATTTAACATGGTCCATAGCTCTGCTCATCTTAATTTCCTCCCAGAGTGAGGCTTGTCTTATTCAACCCTGATTGCTGTTACCTGTATGCCCAATACTGGCGTCTCAAATCCAGCGTGCAGCAGCTGGGATGATCAGCTCTGCTCCCAAGCTCCCATGAGCCCTTTCTCTGCTGAGCCTGGTTGACACATCCTATCTCATCACACATCTACCGACTCTAGTTGGTGAAAGGTTCCTGGTTGTTCCTGCCTGGCATTGGCCACTTAATTGCAGGAGATGAGTACTGGAGAATAAAAAGCTCCTCCATCCTTGTGTGTTCTTTCGGTCAATGGTGTAGAGAGCAGGTAATTCATGACGAAGGCTATCCTTGCCCATGGAGCTTTAAAGTATGGTGAGCAAAAAAAAGTGACACTTCCCCAGCTCCATAGCGTCAGATCAGTACACCAGCCTGTCATCATATAGGTCATAATTTGTTGCTGGTGAGAGTCACTAGCAAATTATTTCCTTCCACCCTCAGAGAGGAAGGAGTGTGAGTCAGAAAGGATGGTGACTGAGGTCCATCACTTTTGGAGTGGAGCATCTTACGTACCACCTTTTGCTTAGTTCTGTGCCTACACTTGCAATTCAGTTCTAATAATACTAGGAGCTAACACAATGCTGTCGCACGTATTAATGAATTAGTCACTATGAGCATTTTCATATTAAGGATTTCAGAAAAGAAAGCCAGTGACAGTAAAAGGAAACATCAATCATATTTTGGTGGTAAATTGCTGGAAGTACTGTACCATGTGTCTCAGTTGACTTCATCACTTTGCCTCCCTCACAGGGAGGACGTAATGGGCTTGGGTTTCTTATTCCTCTTGTGAATCTAAGAATACTACCTACTGTATTCTGCGTTGTTTTTTTTAACAGGAAATTCCAATGAATTTTGTGGATCCAAAGGAATATGATATTCCAGGCTTAGTGCGTAAGAATCGCTACAAAACAATTCTCCCAAGTAAGTTTCCTGCTTTTTAAGTTGCTGAGGCAGGGTGGTTTATTCCACATGCTTGAAGGGCTTTGCACTTTACTTTCCAGAATGTGTCAAGTGTGCTGTCACTACCACGTGTTGTCCAAAGGCCATGGTTATGAAGCAGGGATATTGCTTCAAAGCATAAATCAAATTTCAAAAGAGGTGCAGATTATGAAGAACCTAAGAGTCACTGAACATCAGCAGCACTTAGGTTTTTAAGTCATTAGAATTGCATCTTTGGGTGCTGATTAAAAATTCTACCCAAGAACTTGCAGTGTTTATTCATATGTTACTGAGTGGTTTCTCCAATTAAACACTTTAGAAGGACTAAATTCTAGCAATGTTATTTTCCCGACGGATGTTTTTTCTCAGAATCATGCCTCAAACGCAAACTGAGAATATTGAGAGCTGGCCTGATGGCATTAAGATAATACAGAAAATCAAAATCTTTTTCTTTTATTTTACACTAAATTTATTTGTAGCCAGGAGTAGGAGTTTTGGGAAACATTTTGGTACAAGTTTTTACAAGTGTCATCATTTTCCCATGTCATACTAAAGTTACTTTGAAAAGTGGTACAATTAGATGTCATGCCTCTTTTTTACTCTAAGCCATTGTTAGAAAATGCCACCACTGGCCACGGCAGCTCTATTTTCAAAGCCCAAAATGTTCAGTGTCAGGTTAGCAAAGATGAGTGCAGAGGAGTCCAAAATGTCCTTAGCTATAGCTATCATTTTAGTTAATGAACCTCAATTGGAAATGATTCCAGAAGAGATTTTTTTTTATCTAGACTTACCACTCCAGCAGCTGCAGCCAGTGGTCAAGGTGCACAGACCTTCTGATGGCTTTGTGCTCCACCTTAGACTAGAAGTATAAAAACATCTCTGCTTCAGCACCTGGAGCACCTCCTCCCCCTGCTTCTTCACTGACCTTGGTTTCTTTCAGTCGTCTTTCCTGGTTGCAATTGCGCAGTTGGGTTCCCCCCGCCCCCGCCTTCTTAAACATGTTATCACAGAGGTGTTATCACCATTGCTGCTTGGCTCAGCATTGGCCAGCAGTGGGTCTGTCTTGGAGCTGGATAACATTGGCTCTATTGGACATAGGGAAAGCTTCTAGCAGCTTCTCACAGAAGCCACCCATGTAGCTCTCCTGCTACCAAAACCTTGCTGTGCAAACCCAATAGATGCCGCTATTTGAACACACTGTTCCAGAGTTGTAAACAGGTACCCATTGATCCACTACCATACATTTTCAAGAGTGATTACTCAATGGTTAATTATTTGCTGCAAACTTCGTCTCAGCCATATCACTATCTGTAGCAGCCATCATTGTCACTTTGATCTCTTCAGAGAAGATAACTAGTTTCTACCCTACCATGCAGATGACACCAAGTTAGGCAGCCATGTTGATCTGTTTGAGTGTAGGAAGGTTGGTACAGAGGGATCTGGACAGGCTGGCTCAATGGGCCGAGGCCAACTGTATGAGGTTCAACAAGGCCAAGTGCCGGGTCCTGCACTTGCGTCACAACAACCCCATGCAGTGCTACAGGCTTGGGGAAGAGCGGCTGGAAAGCTGCCTGGCAGAAAAGGACCTGGGGGTGTTGGTCAACAGCCGGCTGAGTATGAGCTGGCTTTTTGCCCAGGTGGCCAAGAAGGCTGATAGCATCCTGGCTCATATCAGAAATCGTGTGGCCAGGAGGACTAGGGAAGTGATTGTGCCCCCGTACTTGGCACTGGTGAGGTCACACCTCAAATACTGTGTTCAGTTTTGGGCCCCTCACTCCAAGAAGGACACTGAGGTGCTGGAGCATGTCCAAACAAGAGCAACGAAGCTGGTGAAGGCTCTAGAGAACAAGTCTTATGAGGAGCGGCTGGGGGAACTGGGGTTGTTTAGTCTGGAGGAAAGGAGACTCAGGGGAGGTCTTATTGCTCTCTACAACTATCTGAAAGGAGGTTATAGCAAGGTGGGGGCCAATCTCTTCTCCCAAGTAACAAGCAATAGGACAAGAGGAAACAGTCTTAGGTTGCGCCAGGAGAGGTTTAGATTGGATATTAGGAAAAATTTCTTCACAGGAAGAATTATCAAGCATTGGAACAGGCTGCCCAGGGAAGTGGTTGAGTCACCATCCCTGGAGGTATTTAAAAGACGAGTAGATGTAGTGCTGAGGGACATGGTTTAGGGGTGGTTTTGGCAGTGTTAGGTTTACAATTTGACTCGATGATCTTAAGGGTCTTTTCCAACCTAAAAGATTCTATGCCTCCAAGGCTTAACAGGCTTATTCTAAGCTCATGATCTTGATATTCTTTCTGAGTGAATTCAAGAACTAGTAACCTCTGTGCAGCTTTGTCCCTGGCTGTGACCAAAGGATGGGTTGATATTGCTGAGGAGTGAAGAGGGCTGACTGTTCACTTTTATCCAGCTACCTCTATTTCGAAGGGCTTCGTGCTGGCAGTAAAGAGGCTAGCAAGGAGACCCAAACATGCCCTTTATGCTTCAAAGCTGAGGATCTCAGTAAACTATCGGCACACAAAGTAGGAGAGGGAACCAGAGGCAGGATGAGGGAGAATCCAGTCCTTTTCAGACTTTGACCATCCACTGACTTTTTCATTTCTGAGCTGACCAAATGTAGCCAATGCTACCTTGAGGGTCTACCTTGCATTCCTCCAAGTTCTAGCTGCAGAAAGCAGTAATGGAAGCAACTGCGAACAAGCTACAGTCGAGCAGACTCAAGACAACTGATTATCATAGGAAAGAACAAGTGCTTAATTACCAAACAAGAGTCAAACCCAAAATCTGAATTTAAAAAGTAACTAAAATTCCCTTACCAGCTGCATTGTCAGAAGCAATCCAGGCTGTTATCATTCAAAGGTAAGCAGTCACTTAACATAATGATCAGTTACTTCCAACCCTAGAGTTGACTGTATTGAGAGACAGGATAATAATTTGCAATTCATCTCATTTATATTTCTTTTGTAGTAAATTATTTTTGCAGATTCTTCAATTTTGCTGTTAGTAGTAAAATGGCTTAGAAGATGGCTTTTTGATGGCAGAAAGGTGTTTTGGGGAAAATGCCAAGCTAAGGAGCTTGATTTGGATATTTCATAACTATGGATTTGTTTGTAGTTGTCTTCTGGGGATGTGTCCGATAGCATTTCCTGGAAAATGACAAATTTTCTGTAAGATGTTTGGAGACATTTTTTGAATATACAGAAAAGGATGTTTTTGTTATAGAATTCCGGAGATGGCAAAAACTTACCAGAACACATTGTATATAAATCTCATTGAATCCTTTTCTCAAGAGCAATATTTGGACAGACTTGTTAAATTTCTACATAGCTCTATTGCTTTTACACCATTTTAAGTTATACAAAACATTTCAGTTAAGTTTAGTGAGTTCCCCTAAAATGTCAGACATATCAACACAAAATGGCCATAAGAGCAACTGTGGAAAAACTCGCTGACATATCATTTGGTTTCTTAGAGATACAGACTACTACTGCTTTTTTAAAGGCATGGTCTTCTTGAACCTGGCCTGTGCACTGGTTTTATCCTGGGAGAAATATTTTCATTAAGAGTAAGATTTGGTTTTGCTTAAATGCCTCTTTCTTGAAAATTTCAAATTCATACTGCAAACTGTTATATTAAAGTCTTGTTATGTTTTGGCATTTTTGTTTTTTTAAGGAGGAGTTATTCCTGTTTATGTATTTCTAAGTGATGCAATTCAGCTTTGGTTGCGCTTTCTGCAAAACAGTGCACATTCTTGTATTGACAATGTGTTAATCGGCCTTTCTTGTATGAAATAAGGTTGAAACTGTTCACTAACATACTACTTTAACAAATGTAAATTTCTGCTACATTAGCAGAAAAATCACTAACCAAGTATTATAATTCAAAGTAAAAGCATATTCTGAATAATGTTTTAATATTTGTGGATACGGCAATAAAAAAGTCCACAGTGAAAAGTAACTAGAATTCTACTGCAGTTTGAAGAATACTAAAAGAAGTCTGTGCTTAAAAGTCTGTGGCATCTGTTGATAGAGTTCTTCAGATCTGTTTTATTTCTCCCTGAAGACCCACCATGGGATGGACAGCGTAGTATTATTGTTATAATTAGTAGGGGAAAATTACGTAATCATTACTCAGACTTCAGCAGACTCTATGGATGACTGCATAAAACCCAGGCAAAGAGACTTCATGCAAGGGGTCTAACTACCCAGTCCAGTGACATTTGAATAAACATGTTGCAATCAGTGTCACCTTTTTAACGGTATGACATGTTGAAGACTATCAGAATTACTTATTAAAAAGCAGGTTTTATCTCTTGTCCCATCATCTCCCCCGCACTAGAGACGTAAGCAAAGTTGAGCAGGAGGGAACTGTATTAGAGAGGAACTCAGTGGTTTCAGTACTTCTGTGCTATAAAACAGTATCTTTGTTAATATCTTTGCTTTGCGGATTGTGATTACATTATCACATGAAGATAACATGAATCTGTTCTGAGGACAGTATTTCATGCTGAGTCTGTGTTTGTAGTACTGTAAAAATTACAGTGTGCTTAGTCCTTCGTGCTTTACCCAATATCACATTATTTTTGCATATTTTTTTGTTTTGTTCTGGTTTCTAAGCAGGCTGGATTTTTTTATGAAGAAGTCATCTATGCTTTGTTTTTAATATTCTCCTGGTGATATACAGTGTTGCTGTTTGCTGAGGGCTCTGTTAGGAGGATGTTTCTTGTCAATGATAACAAACTGTGTAGTACTTGTGAAAGTGGATGAAAGTGGGCCAGAGTCAGCTTGCATTAAAATTGGTGGAACAGCTCCCATTGACTTCAGTAGGAATTAGACTGAACTTTTCAGGTGGAATAATGTTTTAACTTCTTATTAAAACAAAAGTAATGCTTCATAAACAGCTCCAATGAGAGAGATTCAAGTACTGAAGAGACTTAGGCAAAGTACAAGAGACTGTTAATATTCTTTAATTTCTCTTTAACCGTAATATTTGTTAATAGCACATCTTGGAGTTTAGTTCACTGCAAGACGAAACAGGGAAAGAGTTATTGTCAGCTGGCTTGCCTCTGTGCAAGGAATGTGTGTTTATGGTTTGGGAGAAGAACTGCTTGCTGTCGTTTCAGCAAACAATATTCTAATGTCTTACAAGCCAGAATGAGTCTGTTGACCTAACAAATTGAGAAATAATTTCCTGGAGCAGAAAAGTGCTTTTCCAGAGTCTCTCTGGGATGCTGACTCTGTAACAGGAACAATTAACCAGGCTTTAGAGAGTAGGTAAAACTATCAGAAGTTATCAAATTACTCTAACCACCCTTTCCCTTTTTTATGGTTAACATTTTAACATGGGAGCTTTCCAAGGCCACTCACATCTGTTGTGATGGCCAGGAATGTATGTGAATGTCTTGTGTCTCTCTCTTTCTCTTCTGAGCAACTGATAAACTATTACTTACCTCTTTACACCTTTCAGATCCTCACAGCAGAGTGTGCCTTACCTCAGCTGATCAGGACGACCCCCTTAGCTCTTACATCAATGCTAACTACATCAGGGTAAGAGCTCAGCAGTCCAATGTGTCTGTGTAGCCTCTATCAGCCACTGTTAATGTAAACAGAATTGCAACATCCACTGGCTTTTAAAGGCGTTCTAGCTGAACCTATTGCTTTTCTCTCCTGCTTATATTAACTGAAAACCAAATCTCAAATTGCAACTGTACAGGTTCAGACCAGACAAAAACACGCTTCTGCACTGCTTGATGCAAATTGCTCGTCAGCTGGCTGGATCAAGGCACTAGATAATAAGCCTGAATAAGACTCTTGACCTAGCCAGAGTCACCTCAAGGCTGTTGGACACCTATTGCTGGACTTCCATGAGTTGATATTGTGCCTTTACTCCATGTACACATGTGCAGGAGAGAGATAGAGAGGGGAAGAACTAATGCCATGAAGTCACCATTCCAACCAGTGGTAGTCTTCTGTTTTAATGACTGAACCTTCAAGGTGGTGGTGATCATCCCTGTTAAAATTGTTCTCTTGTTGTTTTGTTGGCAGGGCTATGGAGGAGAGGAAAAAGTATATATTGCTACTCAGGGACCGATAGTTAATACTGTCAGTGATTTCTGGAGAATGGTGTGGCAGGAGCGTTCTCCCATCATTGTCATGATTACCAATATAGAAGAGATGAATGAGGTAATGGTGTTACATATAGTCTGTATTTTTTTCTGTACTCCAGCAGCTATTTTTAGCATAGATGCTAAGCCAGCAAACAGAACTTGGTTCAGTGGCCTGAGCAATCAGAGCCAGAATTAAATTCTTCGGACTCAGAGAAGATGTGGGCTTCTCTTTCAGTTCAGTTTACTGTATGTCTTGTTTTTGTATCTGACATAGCCTACTGCTGGTTTTGCTATTTTTCCTCTCCCATCTGATCTGAAACCTCTCCAAACCCAGCTCTATTTGCTAAGCAATCTTTCAAATTCTCTCTAAAGGAATCAAAAAACTATAGTACCCTATAACACTAAGGTTGAACATCTTTAATCAACAGAGTTGGTGCTGCTTTATCTTGCATTTATTATGATTCAGTGTCTGTATCCACATTTCATCGAGGTTGTCCCTCACTTAGGAAAGATGCTATTTACAGTAATCAACAACTAGAACTGACTTAGATATGGAGGACCCTTCCCTGAATGCTTTTGCAATATTGAAATTAAGATGCTGAAATTTTCTATTCACCACCTACTGTCAGAAATTAAACTTGTGGGGTTTCTGCTAATCCACCTAACATGATTTCTGTTTGCGGCTTAAAATACTGCTGTCCTCCAGCTGTTCATTACTTAGCTGTTGAAATATTTGCCCCATAGCAGACTTGCAAGAACCATGTGCCTGGGCTTGAGCTCACAAATAGGTAGCTGCAGTTATATCTGCCTTTACTGGCAGTGCGAGATGTGAGAAGGTGTTCTGGGCATGTGTTGAGCTCTGCATCCCCCCTCACCACTGGCAGCAAGGTGTAATGGAGAGATTCAAATGGTGTTTCTTAAGCTGCAGCAGCAGTATTTGTCAAAGCTCGTCTCTGAGAACCTATTAGTAATTTAGGTGTGAGAGTGTCCTTCGGAGAAGAGGCTTTATAAACACTTAGAAGCCGAAGAATATGGGCATACCTCTGTCGCACACAGAGTTATAATATAACAGAGTTATAATGGCTTAACTGCTAGTTGGAAGCTTAGTGCCCATAATTATGCATGTGCACAAACCTTTAGCCTTCCCCAGTTGTGAAGTAAATAAATTTAACCTTGGATTTTAATGAAGAAAGACATGAACAAGACAGACACAGAATTATCATGCTTTGCAAGTTAAAAATGGTCAATTATTACACCTGTCTGATTGGACACATATTGTCAAGGTGATGCAAAGTATGTTGCTGATGTAAATCTTTAGTTTGCACTAACATTTTAAACTCGCGTTTGCCTCTCTGAGAGGCAGCACTGAAATAATAACTTGCTTGTTGATCAGAGTTGCCAGTTTATGGCAAATAAGATATTAAAATGTCATGACATGGTATACCAGAATCATTTAAGGACTTTGAGGTTTAAAGATGATGATGCAGAGGGAATATTGGTCCCGAGTGACATATCTGGTGACAAGTTCTTCCACTGTAGTTTTCATAGCAAGATTGTATAACAGGAATGTAAAATAACCTTTGCATGTGAATTTCATCTTATCCACACTGACCAAGTATTTCACCCACATATCAGTCTTGGGAAGCAGTACACTGCGGTGCTGATGCACTATATAACTGGAGCTTGTGACAGCCTATCTACTGCAACAGGGCTGCTGAATCTTTTCTGATACCTTTTGTGTCAAAAATTAAACGGTGTCAGTAATCTCAGCCATAAATATAGGGTAAGTCCTTTCATGTAAATGTCTACCATATTCATTCCCTTTCTTCCATAGCACATATATTAATATATGAATAACAGGACTCAGAAGTACGTAGATTCAAAACCAAAACCTTTGTTCAGCAATGATTCTAGTTACAGAGGCTTTGTGTTCCTCCTCAGTGCAATGACTTTGCTAATGTGAGCATTAAAAGCTCTGTATCTCAGCCCTCTGTCACATCTAATCTGAACTGACAGACAGCCCACAGAAATGAGTGGGCAATCTTACTCCACTCCTTTAAGCAGAGCAACGTCTGTGCTATTGATAGCTGCTAGCGCTCTTGACAATTTTTACAATGGATTCTGGAGTTTAAGAGGAGAGGAAAAAAAATGCAGTCTGCGTAAATAATTTTACAGAGACACAGTGGGCCACATTCCCAGTGGGTTATTAACTGATGCACTGTGCAGATGGAACAACACTGATGCGCCCACACAAAAATTTTGACTCAGTAACTTTGCGAGATACTTTTCTGTTGTTAGTCTTTCTCCTGAAGTTAAATTATCTTTGGTGGGGGAGAGCAAAATGATTTAACTTGCTTCCTTCAAGACTGTGTACAGCTATGTAAAAGAGGATGTTTACAAGTATCATCTTAAACTGGGTTTGTCCAACAGCAGATTCTTATTCTCCTGTGATAATGAGATTGCTTCTTCCATTATCGCAAGGGAGCCTTTTTCTCGGACACTGTCTTGTTCATGTCATTCCTTGTCCATGAACTAGTTCACGCACCGTGTTGGAGTGCTTGCGTCCTCCTTTGTGTATTGGTTAGTTTAAAGAGAAACCGCATACCAAAAGCCACAATCTTTTTCAGTCCTTCCAGGATAGGAATGCTTACAAATTCTCACCTACTCATATCTAGTGTATCAGTACCACAAGGTAGATTTGCAGATGGACTGTAGTTTCTCCTTCTCTAATTGTTGAGTTGTGCTGGTTGTATCTCTGACTGGGTGGTTGGGGTTTTTTTTTGGCAAAATCAAATGTAGTAGCCTAATAGCTCTCACAGCTATTGCTTCCTGTTAGCTCCTTAGCTTTGAAAGATTCTCAGTGTCCATTTAAAGCGGATTTTGGTACATAATCTAATTTCCAAAACATCCCCAGTCATGTTCTCTTGTACAAAAACATGCAAATGATCATCTTATAAAGGGTCAGTGGTCTCTGAGTATAAAAAGTAGAAAATATGTAATTTGTGTTTCCATGTCAGTGTACACACCACAATTGGTAACTAACACTAGTTATATTATACTAATCGTTATTATCTTAAGAAAAGGATTAGTCTAAAAACACTGGCACATGGCCACTGGCCTTTCTAATGAAACTTCTAATGCACATCAGTTGCATAAAGATAAATAAGGATGTGTGTGTTCAAAAGAATTGGTTATTCATTACTTGGTTTGTGCATTTTTAATCATGCAATCAGGCTATTATGAATGCAGCAAAAATCACCTGAAATGTGGTCCCTGTTTAGAAAATGAAACTTGTACTTATTATAGAAACAACATTCATTCATATTCATCTATGCATGTGCTATATCCAATTTCAGAGGCGTAAAAATGAACCTCCCTTGATATCTGCTTAACTAGATTTATTTTATATCGCACACAGAAATGTACAGAATATTGGCCAGAGGAACAGGTCACCTATGAAGGAATAGAAATCACAGTTAACCAAGTCATACAAGCAGACGATTACCGTTTAAGGCTCATCACCCTGAAGGTAAATCATTCCAATGTACTTACAGTAATTTAGCTGTACCCGTAAATGGAGATGTGCATGGAGAGTCATGTAGAAATCTTCTGCACACTCTACTGCTGTGCAAATATCACTTTTCATGACTTTGCCCAGTTTGCCAACGTATAAAAACATATAAAAAGTAAAATAAGCAGTCAGAGATTTAGAGTGCATATGTACAATCTGAAAGGTAACAGGCCAGTTGGAGTAGTATGGAGTTCACTCAGTGGAAGAAACCAGTGACTCATTCTGTGTTCATGTCTTCTGTGTCAACTGGTCATCTCAAGTGACATGTTAGCTCAGGGGTAGCTTCTTACCAGCCTTTGCAAGTCAGACAGGCAGCACTGATGGAACAACCTGCTAAACTCTGTGATAATGATCTGTAGAATTCAAAGGCTTGTTTATTCTTTTGGCCAGGGACTTACACAAAGGGTTACTGATTACTAAGGGGGAACTTCTACCAGCATGGCAACTTACATATTTTATAGTATGGGAAGAACCCTAAGAAATATTTGGGTTGTGCTTCTTGTCTTTTTAGGATGCTGTCAGACTGCTGGATGCTCACCAGCTGTTTATACCTAAGATGACTTGTGCTGCTAACGAGATGTGGGGGAGTTGAGAACTGAGCAAAAGGCTTGTTAATTTTGCTTACCTGTTTTCAGTTTCTCTCAGCAGTGGGAGTACTGGTCTGCTTGTCAGTGGTGTGGTAGCACTACTTCCGTTCACCATAGCTGAACCCCTTTTAATAAGTCCCATGCTAATTTATTCTTTGAGCAATTTGGCTGACTTGACTTTCAAGATCCTTTAAGGGATCATTCCACTCCAAGACACTAAAACTGTTGATGACCTTTAAAAGCACTTTCACCACAGCATTCTCCATGCTTACATTTCTAAATATTAGTATCTTTCCAACTAACTGTATATGTAGTTTTGCATACCAGTAACCATTCTGTCATCTTGTGGATGGAGAGTTTAAACACAGGTTTAGTTTTTTAAGTACTTAGATGTGACTTAAAGTACCAGAGTCCTATTTTACAACTGTTTTCATTGCCAGGTTCTAGATTCTCCAGCTATGTGTTTTAATAAGAACAGTCTATTTACATAAACTTTATACTTCTTTTATCTACCAGATCTACCCCTGACCTCAGTATAACACCATGATTTCTTTCCAAGCTGAAAAAACTCCTTTTATCCAACCAGTTTCAAGTCTCTTCAGCCATATGCTAATGGCAGAAAGTCAGCATATGAGATCCCATGTCTGGATTGAGAGTGTGGAGAGTCTGTCACTCATGCTTTTGGCAAAAGTAGCAAGGAGAAAATCACGCTCCCTGATGAGTGGGAAGTAAAGAATATTTACAAGTCTGTTGCAGACTTGCAGAGGTCTTAAATAAAATTTATCCAAAACACTACAGTGCAGCAGCAAGAATAATACGTAGATTAATTCTGATGGAACACTGATATCTGACAGAATTGGTCACTTTTTAGTTATGGTGACAAAACAAAATTTCCACACTGTCTGCCAGAAGAGTTTTTCATAGTTGTTTTAAATTGCTAAATACAGCATTTTAATATTAGTGAGTATTGCAATCTTTTTTTCAGCTTGACGTTAGCTTTAGAGATTTAGGTTCAACTCTAAATCTCTCTTCTAGATATTTAGGTTCAACTGTTCTTCCCCACGTCCCTCAGAAAACCAAACAATACTTCCTCTCTATATTACTGGAAGGAAATTTGATTTCTCTCCCTGGGGAAGGATCATTCAAATTCTTCTCGGAAAGGTAAACAGACAGTTCTAGTTTCAGATGGGAATTGTAAGGGAGTGGCATTTAGTATCCATACTGCAGTAGCAGAGCCAAAAAACAATCTCACTTTAACAGATATTGCACAAAACAAAGAAATGGCCCTGATGAGCTTATATACAACAATTCAAGTGTAATCAGCCATACTCCCATTTCACAAGTACCTTTCAAGGTAATACTCATCCCTGCAGAATGTTTTCTTTCAAAAACAACCTCTGAGTGTTTTCCCAAATCCTCTTGTCCCTGCTCAGTTCTTCCTTAGGTAAACCTCTCCATGCTAGAGAAGCTTCAGAATTTAGTCAGATGTGAATATATCTTTTCTGTATGTATAACTGTGGATCCCACAGAGGGGAAAGAAAACCCAAAACACAACAGCCCACAAACTGAAAGCCAGATTATTTGTCAGGGCTGGCATATCCCGTATGTTCAGGCACTAACAGAATGAAAAAAGAATGGCTAGGGTGGCAGAGTATAGCAAAGTCTTAAGGAGATAAGTATAGATACCACACATTTTTCCCAATCATAGCCAAGGAAGAAAAATGATATAAAAGCCTTTATTGTACATACACATCTCCAAGGCTGTAGTTCCTTCCCTACTCAAACGATTTGATTATTTTCTTTAAGCTCATCCCAGTTTGTTTTTCAGCTAACCAATGCTTGTGATTTCAGTACTAGTGGGGCAATGTCTCTTTCTTTCCACCCCCAAATGTCAGGAGGTGAACTGCTGAGTTCTAGAGCTGAAATAAAGTTTCCATTTGTTTGGTTACTGTTGCCTAGGGCTCTACTTTTGTCGTTTAATAGCAATAGTGGAGTAGTGGCTCCAGACCATGGGTATGTTAAATGACTTACTAGTGAAAACTAGAGAAGTGATGTGAAAACTTGACTCCTGTTTTGCCTTAAACAGGAGTGGTCAGAAATACATGATAACACCACCAGCAATATACAATTACTGCATGTGTTACGGGGTGGACTGTCGTAGAACAGAGGACTGGAATTGGCAAGCTTTAGGAAATTAGAAAATGCTCAGGCGGTAGGGCAAGGCTTGTTTTCCATTCTCAACAGAACCTGCCAGTGTCTAGCCACTGATTCGTGATCTCACCTACAGCTGATGCTAAACTTCAAACCATCAATTAAATCCTACTTCCTCCTAGGTGTTTCCAAGTCTTCTCAGTCTCAAGGAAGCACCAGTAGAGAAAACTTTGTTACAAAACAGAATTGTACAGAACCACAGAAGTCAGGGTTCTCTAAGCAGAGTCATAAAACTGGTAACAGTGTAGATAAAACTACATCCAGAGGTCTTCATTAGTACTTCGGCTCTTTTCTGTTTCTGTCAAATGAGTTACTTTATGTAGTGATTTGTGTTTTTCTTCAGATGACTTTTATCTTTTACTTTTCTCTCAGTATTATTGACAACAGTTTTATTATAGTTTTTCTCAACCTACTTAAGAATCCAGCAGTCATAACTTCTGTTGCTCACACATTGTCACACATTCATAAGCAACTGTGTATGTTCATGTTTCCAAGCAGTGTTGAAATTTGACTGGATTTAATGTAGTGAGCTCAAGTACTGTTCATGACAACTAATTATGCTCTCTTAACTAGAGTATCTTCTCACCAGGGTAGATAACCTAAAGCCAGGCTCTGTGCTACAATAGTAAGACTCTTTTTTTCCTAAACTGAGCTAAACATACCCTTAAGGTTCCTATGCCTGTGCTTCAATGAGCACTTTAATCCCAGTATAAGCTGGAACAGCAACTAAATGAAGCCCAGCCTCCCTTTGTCCAGTTCTCTTGTTCCTACCCTTGTGCCATCTCCCATGTGCCTACACAAGCATTTATGGGACTATGTGGTAAGCCAAAGGGGGAAACTGATTGATCCATCTGAAAATTAATCCAGCATGAGAAAGAAAAAAGATTTAACTAGATCACGTCCTGGATCTAGTTCACTGTGAAGCTATGCAAAAGCTTTGTCAACCAAAGAGAAGGATGGAAAGTGGCGCAACCACAGAGCACTTTTAACATCCAGTGACTGACAGTCATAGGGACTTAGGAGTGTAGATGACAGAAACTATTTCTAAGTTTTTGTGCCTGGTTCTTTAGAAAGAGACAAGTTTTTTCTCTTTTTCCTTCATTCGGCAAGCCACGTGTTTAAGGGAAGGTTGTGGAAGCTAACACTTGGGTTCCCAGACCTTTTGAAGATACTTGTTTAGCACTATAACAGCTGGCTTACGTACTGGCTGAAAGGTTCCTTGAGCTCCATGTTACTATTTGGCACCTTTAGAAACCAGGCAGAAGGATGCCACTTTGAACGCACAAAATCAGAAGCGTGCAGTGCTACTTTGCACTCAGAAAAGGTAACAGCAGATTTGCTATATTTATAGCCATGCTGAGACATGGAGAGAATTGGAATTTGTGTCTCTCAAAAAGCCCTGGACCACAGCTAGATGCAATTTCCACCTTCCATAGTGTGTCTGAATTTCTCACCATGTCTAAGAGAAGAGTAGAATTGACAGGAAACTGATAGGAGTCTGTCTGTCAGAAAAGAAAGAAAAATAAGCTCCCATCTCTCTCCCTCATCTATATATCTAGCTATCAGAGACAGAGATAAGGCTCCTGGCTCTCTGTCTGTCAAATACATTATGAAAGCAATTATGTCACATGCACGGCTCTGGCTTTGCTGAATGAATCTGTCAAGAGGGAGCAGACTGCCTGGAGTGTTTTGCACACAGCTCTTGGCACTAAAAGAGCAGCATACTTTTTTTTTAAAGGCAGTTTACTGAAGTGCAGACGTGATATTTGAAATCCAGATTTCTGTGTTGTGTGGCTTGCCATTTGCATCTCCTGTTCCATTTAGCATTGGTTTACTCATCTCATTCTTAAAGGGAAGGCCAGGTTTCAGCATCAATTTGCAACCAGAAGTTCTTTGAAAACTTTGTGATGTTTGTCTTAACTGGATTGCAGAAAGGAGAAGAAGTCAGAAACCTGAAACATTACTGGTACACTTCCTGGCCAGACCAGAAGACACCAGATCAAGCCCCACCTCTGTTACAGCTAGTACTGGAAGTGGAAGAGGCAATGCAGAGTGCAGAAGAGAAGAATGCCCCAGTGATTGTTCACTGCAGGTAAATAAATGTGTCTCACTTCTAAGGGCTTCTTCGCATACAGTGGCATAGTGCAGATACTGTCATACTGGCCACCAGTTGGACATGGGGGAGATCTTGCCCAACTGCTTCTGAAATACTCTTGAACTTCTAATTAAATGACAGTAATTTTCTATTGCCAAAGGTTGTATTTGGATACAGACTGAGCTGAACACAGAAGCTGGTGGTGGCTCAGTTACAAGTCAGAACAGGCTCATTCTATTTGCCTTACTGGTAATACATGCCTTTAACGATGGGTCAGGTTACCAAAGATTAACATACTGGGAGTGAAATTGGCTAGGAAGACATATGCAAGCAGAAAAATGAGATCATTCATGATCTCTGTTTTGTAGATTCCTTCTTTGATTTTAAAAAATCCTTAATTATGCTGCCAAGGACAATAATTTAAGTGTAATACATAAAACAAATGAAACAGTGGCGAAGCTGATTGAGCAAGTAGTAATTAACAGACAGGGAATCTATGAAATTGGTATAAAACTAAAATATCTGTGAAAAGCCCCTGGCAAAGATAGAATCATAGAATCACCTAGGTTGGAAGATACCTTTAAGAGATAAAAACTTCTTATATGGAAGAAGCAAAATCTTTACAGTGGTTTGAAGTCTGATGAGAAAGTGGTAATTATCAATCACAGAGCAGAAAAAAATAGATGAAGATAGATACTTCTCCTCTGTCTACAGAAAGAAGTAAGATGATGTACTTATTTGTAGATGTGATGAAGTACATTTTTTGTGCTGCTAATTGGGGAATATGTTAAGCAACACTATTAACCATTATTAAATCAGCTATACTGGATGATTTTCACCCGAGAGTGTTTAAAAAAATTGGTCCACAGGCTCTAAATCATTAAAGTTTAGTATAGCTGAGTTCTAGTTCTTGGAAAATTTGAGAAGTTCCAGACATCTAAAAGCAAACGCTATTTTGCCAGTGTTTAGAAAGGTTAAATGTGATTACTTGAAAACTACAAGTCATTTCTCAAAACAATTATTCCAGGTAAATAGCGGAAAGCCTGGTAAGCGATGCAGTAATCTTGTCAGGGTAATCTTACATAATTTCAATAAAATGATCTTTGGGATGTTTGTAAGGAATTTTACCTAGTTTTCCGTAACATTTTCTAGGAAATAGTGGATGGTTGCTATCCAGAAGCCGTAGTAAATGGGCTATTATACAGTGGGAGTGTTTTTAAAGAGGCTCTTGGTGTGCATGGTCAGTAGCCCGGTGTCATCAAAGATCCACCTGTAAGCTAATACGGAGTAATCACTAATAAAATGTTCACATGATGTCACATGTCCAGTTTTTCCTGCCTGTGTTTTAAAACAGATTTTGACAAATTGGGTGGAGCTCAGAGAAAAATAGCAAATGGTTTGTAAGAATGTTCCCTTTGCCCTTGGAAATCTGTGACTCTCTAAGAGCTCCTTGCAGTATTATGGTATTTGCTGCGGGTAAAGATTCTGGTCACCATGTCTCTCTTGCTTTGCATACTTGTTTTGTTCTCTTGTATGGTGTCATCACCATGACACAGTAATAATCTGAGGGGAAATGGGGTATTTTTGTATGAAGTAACTACTAAGAGACATGGTGACAGGATTATGGAGTATTTTATGTAGTAACTGTGGACCAGAGCCCTTTCAGACTATTCTCAGTTGCAGTCATTTTATCTGAAGAAGAAATATAATACATTGCCTGAGATGAGTGAGTAAGATCATCCCCCAAACTTCCATTTAGTTGCCTTGATCATTCTGTAATAGAAGCTAAAACAATTCCAATGTAGCTGTTTCCCTAATGAGCATAAATGCAGAGTGAAAAACCTGTCTACACAGTGAAAGAAACAGTGTTACAGAATCACTGGGGTTGGAAGGGACCTCTGGAGATCATCTGGTCCAACCCCTCTGCCAGAGCAGGTCCACCTACAGCAGGTTGCACAGGATGGCGTCCAGGCGGGTTTTGAATGTCTCCAGAGTTGGAGACCACCACCTCTCTGGGCAGCCTCTTCCACTGCTCTGCCACCCTCAAAGTAAAGAAGTTCCTCCTCTTGTTTAGATGGAACTTCCCATGTTCAAATTCGTGCCCGTTACCTCTTGTCCTATCATTGGGCACCACTGAAAAAAGACTGGCCCCCTCCTCCCAGCACCCTCCCTTTAAGTACTTATAAGCATTGATGAGATCCCTCCTCAGCCTTCTCCAGACTAAAAAGACCCAACTCCCTCAGCCTTTCCTGATAAGAAAGATCTTCCAGCCCCCTAATCATCTTTGTGGCACTTTGCTGTATGCTCTCCAGCAGTTCCCTGTCCTTCTTGAACTGGCGAGCCCAGAACTGGACACAGAGCTCCAGATGCGGTCTCACCAGGGCAGAGGGAGAGGATGACCTCCCTTGTCCTGCTTGCCACACTCTTCTTGATGCACCCCAGGATGCCATTGGCCTTCTTGGCCACAAGGGCACATTGCTGGCTCATGGGCATCCTGTTGTCTACCAGGACTCCCAGGTCCCTCTCTGCAGAGCTGCTTTCCAGCAGGTCAGCCCCCAACCTGTTCTGGTGCATGGGGTTATTCCTGCCCAGGTGCAGGACCCTACACTTGCCTTTGTTGGACTTCATTAGGTTCCACTCTGCCCAACTCTCTCCAGCCTGTCCAGATCTGGACGCTGAATGGCAGCACGGCCTTCTGGTGCATCAGCCACCCCTCTCAGTTATGTGTCATCAGCAAACTTGCTGATGGACACTCTGTCCCTTCATCCAGGTCATTGATGAATACATTGAGCAGGACTGGACCCAGGGCTGATCCCTGGGGAACACCACTAGTCATAGGCCACCAGCTAAGACTCTGTGCCACTAATCACAACTCTCTGAGCTCTACCTGCCAGCTGGTTTTCAATCCACCCCACTGTCCATTCGTCTAACCCACACTTCCTAAGCTTGCCTACAAGAATGATGTGGTAGACGGTGTCAAAAGCCTTGCTGAAGTCAAGGTAGATAGCATCCACTGCCCTCCCCTCATCTATCCATCCAGTCATGCCATCATAGAAGGCCATCAGATTGGTCAGACATGACTTCCCCTTGGTGAATGCATGTTGACTACTTCTGATAACCTTTTCCTCCAGATGCTTGGAGATGATGCCCAGAACAAGCTGTTCCATCAGCTTTCCAGGGATGGAGGTGAGGCTGACTGGCCTGTAGCTTCCCGGGTATTCCTTCTCGCCCTTTTTGAAGACTGGAGTGGCATTGGCTTTCCTCCAGTCCTCAGGCACCTCACCTATTCTCCAGGACCTTTCAAAGATGATGGAGAGCGGCCCAGCAATGACTTACGCCAGCTCACTCAGCACTTGCATCCCATCGGGACCCATGGACTCCTGGATGTCCGGTTTACTTAACTGATCTCTAACTTGATCCTCCTCAACCAAGGGAGAGTCTTATTTCCTCCAGACTTTCTCTGTTACCTGTAAAGTCTGATGGTCCTGAGGGCTGGCCTGAGCAGTAAAAATTGAAGCAAAGAAGGCATTCAGTAATTCCTCCTTCTCTGCATCGCCTGTCACCATGGCACTTGTCTCATTCAACAGTGGGCCCACATTTTCTCTAGTTTTCCTTTTGCCTTCGATGTACTTGGAGAAATCCTTCCTGTTGACCTTGACATCCCTTGCCAGATTTAATTCCAAGGAGGACTTGGCTTTCCTTGTTTCATCCCTGCATACTCTGACAGCATTCTTGTAGTCTTCCCAAGTGGTCAGTCCCGTCTTCCCCATACTGTAAACGTCCTTCTTCCACTGGAGCTTTTTCAGGAGCTCCCTGCTCAACCATCCAGGCCTCCTGCTTCCCTTGCCTGATTTCTTGCTCTTAGGGCCACACTGATCCTGGGCTTGGAGGAAGTGATACTTGAATGTCAACGACCTCCCCTACCTCTCTTCAGCTCCCCTACCCCCTTGAGCCCTAACCCATGAGATTTCTCCAAGCAGTTTCTTGAAGAGATCAAAGTTAGCTCTTCTGAAGTCCAAGGTTGCAACCCTACTTGTCTTTTTGTGCCCACTACACATAATCCTGAACTTCTCATGATCACTACAGCTGAGGCTGCCCCCAACCTTAATGTCCTCCACCAATCCTTCTTTGTTTGTCAGTACTAGGTCCAGTAGTGCACCTCTCCTTGTTGGCTCTTCCACCACCTGAGTCAAAAAGTTATCATCAGTACACTGGAGGAACCCTCCTGGACTGTACATGCCTGGCCATGTAGCCTTCTCAGCAGGTATCAGGGTGATTGAAGTCCCCCAGGAGAACGAAGGCCTGTGACTGTGAGGCAACTCTCAACTGTCTGTAGAAGGCCTCATTGACTTCCCCATCCTAATCAGATGGCCTGTAATAGACCCGCACAACGGTGTTTCTACTATTAGCCTGCTCTTTAATCCTTACCCACAAGCTCTCAACTCGCTCTTCACACAGATACACCCGTCCCAGGGAGAGCTCGATACATTCCAGTTACTCTCTCCCATAAAAAGCAACTCCACCACGTCGCCTTGCTGGCCTGTCTTTCCTAAAGAGAACACAGCCATCCAGCCATGTGAGCTATCCCACCATGTCTCAGTAATTGCAACGAGGTCATGGCACCTCTGTAGCAGATCTGTGACCGCACACAGATCTCTAATTCTTCCTCTTTGTTCCCCACGCTGCGTGCATTGGTGTATAAGCATTTCAGAGAGGCAGTTGAGGCTGTAGTTTTTGCCCTTGAGGGGTGGTAGGCTTTCTGATTCTCAAAAATACTAGCACGCTGCCCCACAAGTGCTGGGTTACTACCTCCAGGTGCTTCTCTAGCAAGAGAGTATTCGGAGTTTGTAAGCAGCAGCTAACTGCAAACGCTGTTGATGCTTGTACATTTGTTGCCAGTGTTTTTGTATTGTGACTTTGGTGGAATTTAAAAGGAAGCAGGATTTCTTGCCGTTGAGTCAAGTAATTATTCCTGAGGATGCTCACTTAATTATTTAATGCATAATAAGGACTGTCAGCTTTTGCTGCTAGCTTTTTATTAGGTGATAAGAAGAATTCACAGCTTTGATAGCACTGTGCCCTTGAGAATAAAATCAATTCTGGTCATTAAGCAAGGACTGAATCGGATACAAAGGTGTTCAGGAAAGACAAAGAGATTTCTTTACTAGTGAGTTTGTTGTATCCTGCACTAATTCAGAAAATTACTAGATTGCAGATCTGATCAGCAAATGGCATCACACTGTATTGCTGTTAGCTCTAATTATTTAAGCAAGCGGTTTGTTAATTTTTTTACTGTACCTGTGAATGAAAATATCTTTCAAAGAAGCCATTACAATTAAGAATCTCAAAGCAAAGGTTGCCTTCAAAGCAAGTCTAACTAAGAAATACTGTTTAACTGCTTATTTTCAATGATTCAATGATGTATCGGGTCAAACTGTACCCAATAGCCCAATTTTAGTACTGCATGTGCCACGTCCATCCTTTTACTGCGAGTGGCTCACACTTAATTACGTTGTCCCATTGAAGTTAGTATCTTTTCCCAGTTATGGCTTTGTATTTCCAAGCACCCCCATGGCGAAGGTTGGAGGGAGGAAAGGGATAATGGGGTTTGATTGCTGGTTTAATGGCACTCATTTAACAAGAAAATTCCAAAGCCTTTCTAACATCTCCACTGCCTCTCTCTGCTTTTCCATTCCTTAGTGCAGGCATCGGGAGGACTGGCTGCTTTATTGCAACTAGTGTCTGTTGTAAACAGCTGAAGAGCGAGGGCATAGTTGACATATTGCGAACAGCCTGCCAGTTGCGGTTAGACAGGTAAGAAAGCCTGTTTCCTTTCCAGAAAAAAAGAACAACAACGTAATGGTAGTTTTTCACTTTACTTAAGGAGAAACAAATGGGAACAGGGGAAGAACAGAGGCCAATGGAGGCCAAGAGAAAACATTTCTGGAAGGAAGTTGTCCCATTCTAAGCAGTTTTGAGTTGTAATCTTTGCCTATTTTATGAGCAGTAAACCTTAATGAACAGCCCTAGAACTGAGCTAGATTCACAGCTGGCATCAAAATCTGCACAGCTGTGCAGCTGCACAGCTCAGTGTAGCAAGGCATGACCTTACACCAGCTGAGGAATTGGCCCTATGTTGTTACAGAAGCAAAGGCTCAAAGGTCTGCTGTACTTAAGTTCAGAGCCACAGCTCAGCACTTTGCTCCCAGGAGGACTAAAGAAAAGTGGCCTTGCGTAGTTCGAGCTGTGAGCACTGTTGGCAGGGCATGGATGCTTGGAACTTTGTGGGGAAAGGGTGAGTATGCACGGTCTGGAGTGTTTGCAGACATATGAAAGGAGCTGTGAAAATCTCCAGAAATTCAATGGTTTCCAGTTAAGCATTTCTTAACACACCACCTTGAATTTGATTATGAAGTAAACAGACTTGAATTTTGCACGAGAGATGTTATTTTTCCTCTCCCACTGGTTTCAAGTGCCATCAAAACATGTCTCAGTGCTCTCTCTAATGATAATGATAAATGTAGTCGGGGGAAGAGATGTCACGAAAAACATACCAAAGATTTTTCTGAGGAAAAAAAAACCTCAACCCCACGCTGAACTTTATTTCAGAGGAGAAATTATGCTCAGTGGGAGGCAGAAAATGAAATGCTTGCTGTCCTGCTGAGGCTCTGATAGACAGGGACCTGCAGGGGCTTGGAGGTTTGGCTATTTCAGTGGATTTCAGACCAGCCAAGGAGAGGCTTCTTGAGAAAAAGAAAACCAGAATAGGAGTAGTGAGTGCTGATTATCCATGGCCCAGTGAAATATCTGGCTGGATCTGCAATATCTTGTCTCTGTGACTAATGTTACACAGGAAAATAGCCATACAAACGAAGGTTGAAAACACCTGCTTACAAATATGCTTGATACAGGCCAATTAAAAATACTAGTTTTGCAGGAGAGGGGAACTGCCAGTCATTTGTAGAGGCTAGAGAATGGAGATTACACTTAAAGGATGCCCCAGAGGAAAAGGTCTGCAGGGACCTCCGTAGCTGCCATGTACCTCTCAGGGGTGGGATGGGATAGAAAAAGGCCTTTTAAATGTCATGGGAGAAAATACTCAGGATGGAAAGCAGTCAAATCACCATCCTTGCTACAGAAGAGCATGGTTTCTTCAAGGAGTGAAAAGTGGGGTTCGTGGTCTCTTGGAAGTCAAGCTGTCATCGACTATTATTGTCACTAAACCCTCATAAAAGGTCCATGTGACTTCAAAAGCAGCATGAGAGGATGAGACAATGTCCAAGCAGCTATAGGAAGGAAGACTCTTTCTGTCTCCTCCTCCTGTCTGGTGGTTACTGGCTAGAGAAAATAGGGTGGATGGGAAGGAGTCACCAGGGACTTGGGGAAAGAGGGCTGGATGCAGGCCAGAGCAGACAAGTAGAGGAATGCACCTCACTGCTTCAGAGCATTAAAGGGGTGGACATTAGCCCTGAGAACCACCTTTCAGGTTGCTGTGGGGGTGAAAGGGACAAATGTTTCTTTCCCTCCATTCCCTTACGGATCCCTTGGAAAAATCTCATGCACTGGGCTTAGCACCAGTGGCCAACAGTTGGTTCTAAAATAACCTAGTATGACTAAGGAGAGGAAGTGATTATTCCTGCATCCTTCCCACAGTGCTGAGAGACATTTGCTGTCCTTTCCCACAATGCAACAGAGATTTGAAAGGTTTCTGTGGCAAATAGGGGTGAAAACGTAATTTCTGTATTCTGTGCCAAAGCCTGGACAGCAAGCACATGTCATGATGTGCATGTGTGTGGGAAGGAGAGGAAGCCACCACATAGCAGGGAACCAGATAAAAAGGAAAATCATTTCCTGTGGTTTGAAACTTGATAGCCAACCTAATGCTCTGTTGCTGCAACTTCAGGGTGCAACCTCACTGTTAATGGAATTGCATGGGGAGTAATTGCCAGATATGACTAACATTCCTTGTGTGTCATGAACTGTCATAAATATATTTCAATGCTGTGTGCAGCACAGAAGGGCCCAGAAAGAGATCAGCTGTGAGACAGTATTAAGTAAAGCAGATGGGGAGGAGATGCTCAGCTCGGAAACAGTTTCTTTAGAAATGCAGTGTGTGTTTCCCACCTTTGCTTATTGATGAGAGGTTGAAGCATGGGTCCCTGCCCTTCCCTGCTCATTATTAAGTATTATTTCAAACAGCCACTTAATAAAACAACTGCGAGAGGCTGAAGGAGGAGGTTGTCTTGCCCACTCATATACCCCTTACTGGTATGGTTACTGTGTGACTCAGAGTTGGTAAACTGGACCCCATAGAAGAGGGCAGTTCCCAAAGAGGGTGCTAGCAGTCTGCTATCTGTTTGGCTCAGTGGAAGCACCTTTTCATTAATTTCTTCCCGTGGAGGTTTCTGAGGGAATGCACCACATAGGTTCTTCTCAGACTGACACAGTCTGGTTGGCGCTGGCCACCCACGGGTTCCCATGTTCCTCAACATGGTTTATTGTTCCAGCCTCCTTTCGTCACTGGCTTCCTGGGGTCTGCGCACCAGCACCAATGCTTGCACAATTCTGCATACGCCTTCTGTGAATTTGAGCCATGGGGTTTAATTATTTTCATAATGGTTTATCAAGAGATCGTATGGCTGTTGTTGAAGTACTCTTAGCAGAATTTTAAGTGTTAGTAAGATCTGCTTAAAACGGACGGCTTTATCCTTGTTTTTTCTGTGCATTTCTGTCTCCCACTGTAGTACTCATGTTGATTAATATGCTACCTGCAGAAATACACAGACTAATGATACATGGAAGAGCAAACTGTTTCTGCTCCTGCTTGCATTTCCTTTCAGGTTTGCAGTTTTAAAGAGAACAGCAAAAGCTGAAATGAAAGCTGAACCGAAAAAAAATAATTCTGTGCTGGGAGTCTTTTACTGATCAAGGTGTACATTGCAGTCAATTCAGTTACAAATCTGAATTGTCTTTTGTTAAAGTTCCATTGTCTGTTCCAAAATCCTGCTGGCTGTCCCCTAGTTCCCTTGTGAACTTGCCAAAAGCACAGCGTGGGGTGCCATGGAGGGAAGAACCCTCGTTCCAGAATGGGAAAGTTGTGTGCCACATCAATTGTGTGGTCTGGCCTGGCCTAGCCCTCTGTAGTCCTGAATTCAGTCCCTGATGTAGCTGTGGTCTTGGATATTCCCCCTGCTCCCATCTATCCGTCTAGAGCTTTGGGGTGGGGGTTGCTTTTCATGGTGTTTAAAATGGTGCTAAAATGGTGCTTGGAGTATAGGTGCTCCAGTAATATGAATGTAAATGATGATGGTGTTGCCTTACTGGATGAGGGTCTCTGCCCCAGAAGACTGAAGCTAAAGGCCATTCCTGTTCAGACAATTTTCTGTTTCTTGGTTAGCAGAGACTTTCAAAATGGCGCTCGAGGTCAGACTGTGAGCTGGTTACAATCAATGGGCACTTTTCACTTATTTCAGGAAACTTTGGAATAGACCTTTTGTGTGTAACACCAGCTTCATGTTATCTATGCCATTTCCTTATATGTTATTTACATGTAATAAGGATGCTGTTTCCTCTCCCCTTTTTTTCTTTCCTTTTCAGGGGAGGAATGATCCAGACTTGTGAACAGTATCAGTTTGTTCATCATGTCATGAGCTTGTACGGAAAACAGCTCTCTAGAGCAGCAGAGGAATAAGTGTTCATGACATTCCTAAAGGCTAAAACCAAGAGAACTTTTGACTGCATTCAGATATATTTCAGATCTGATAAGAGACACATGGTAACCTGGTTGTCTTAGCTGGAAAAAAAAATATTATTTTACTTTGATATTGCTTTTATGCTCTTGTTTGCATTGACATTTAAGAGCTGAGGTAGGCCTTGTCTTAAACATATGTGACAGGACATACTCTTCACCAAAAAAGGCTTATTTATACTGTAAATAAGAATAGTTGCTTCATTTGTTACAAAAGCAAGAAAAAAAAATCAGAAAAAAATCCACTGTCTTTAGTTTGCTATTTTTAAAAAATCATTGCTAATATATCCAAATACTGCGTGAAACTTTTTGAATTGTCATGCTGAAATGTGCTGTATGTTGACTAAGCTTGAAAGTAACTTTTTGCCTCTTTCTGATTGTTTTTACATATAAAATTACCGAATACTGTGTATATCGTAAACCTTCTGAGCCTCTGCGTTGAAAGATTCAAGTAGATTCGCATTGAAATGATGTTTCACACATCATGTTCGTTTATTTTTTCTAAAGCAGTCCACCACCAGTGTTATCAGAACTAAGGGGAAGAAATATTGCAATGATTTGAGTCAAATTCTTACCTCCGATTCTTACCAGCAATGTACCCCAGTATCATGACAGCTAGGTGAATCTGAGGCGAATAGTAGAACATAAATTCTTTATACTTTGTCTTTTCTTTGTCAATATTTTGGCATCTCAGTCTGCAACCAGATTTTGTTTTTGCAGAGTTTCTTTTTTTTACGTAGTCCGACCACAATCTGAATACAATTTCCCCTAAAATTTGAGGTTTGAAATCAGGTGAGGAACTTCGTGAGTTGAATTCATCTTTATTAAAAATGTAATAGTGAAATCGCTTGTATTCTATGAATTTAAAGTTGTTTCAAAGCTTTGAGGATGACCAGGTGCCCAGTGCTCATTAAAATTAAAACAAATCCTATAGGCAGCTTTAAAAAAAATCAGTCTGAACATATAGGCTGCTTTTTGATAAATTCACCCTCAGACCAAATTTAGACAATCATTATCCTATTCTAATTGGTAGTCTGTGTTTCCTTTTAAGTAATACAGACTGCTGCTCATGCTTTTCATTTTAAACCTCAGTCAGGCTGTGAAGACTGTAGTTTGTGCTTAGTGCTTAGAGGTAAGCACACATTTAAGTGCTTTATTGAGCAGAGAAAAATGGAAGTACACAGGACTCTTAACATGAAAGATGAGTGTTTTGTGCATAGAAGCTCTAATACTAAAAATATTTTTGCTTTTCTTTATTTGTAACAATAACCAAAACCCACCACTTTTCATTAGTGCAGGAGATTCTGAGAATTTACTGCACTTCCTAATCAGGAGAAGGTAAAGCAGCTCTCAGAACAATAAGGGCTGATCCTGCTCCCACTGAGGTTTTGCCATTGACGTCAGTAGGTGCAGGGTGTAGGGCCTGAAATGTTATGCCTACAATTTCATCACTGTGGGGAAAGTTTCCCAGTATTTCAGTACACATCCCTTGTGTTTATTCGGTATCCATGAACCTGTAAAAATCCCGTCAGCAGGGTTTGCATGAATGTGTGGCAAAATGTGTTATCTTTAAACCACTTGATTTTATTGCTGTATTTAAAATATTTCCTTCAGTGAGAAGCTAGCAGGAAGAACTGACTTTTTTTTTAAAAATACTGGTGGTAGTCATTAAATAGAGCAATAAACTTAAGCTTTTGAGCATAACATGACTGTTAGTTTTATGTAAACCTTGCTAGCTATATTCTCCCCATTGCTACCGATACTTTCAGAGGGGTAACAATATTCCATCTAAGCCCTCCTTAGAAATAGCAAAAGCACCACTGATGTTCTGAATAACATTGTAAGTGGAACTCCCTAAAAAAGATGTTTTCAACTGTTCAGTGCCCTTCAGTGTCAAAACTGACTCAGTGAATAAAATTACTTGTTCTGTCATCAGCTTCCTGTGCATCTGCTAAAGAATATTTGTTGATGATTGATAGGAGTGTGCATATAGGAGCAAAGTTCAATGTGTAAGTTGCCTCCTGTACAAGTAGACTTTCTAGAGGAGAATTTCTTTATGGCAAACAAGGTATAAAGGGCTCTAAGATACTGACTTTGAGGTCGTTGTGCAGATCCTCAGCAGGTATTAGTTGGCAGTGCTTCGCTGACTTGAGTAGAAGTGAACGATTTCTACTGATGAAGGAAATCTAGCCTGCTGTCCACTCCCATTCTACATATGTGGAAAATCCTGAGAGAGGGGTCACTGTTAAAATCAGGCTGCTTTGCATCAATTCACTAGTACAAAGCAAATGTCAGCCTAGTTGCGCAGTCTGGTTATGAGGGCTGCACTGCTGCCATCTCATACCAGGCAAGTGGATGCCACTTGGTCAGGATCAAAATAATTCAAATGCCTCTCAAAGTGCTATTTTGTCTAACAGATTTGGAGCTAATCCTCCTGTTTATTCTTTGTCCTTACAGTAATTAACATATTTCTGTCTCTTTCTCTCTCTCCTCTCTCTCTCTCTCTTTCTCTCTTTTTTTTTTTTTAATAGAATTTGAGGTCTGAAGGACCTTATATCAGCTGTTCTCGTCTCTTCTGACAGCAGAAGTAGTCTTAAGAAGTGCTTAGGATTAGCAGAAAGAGCTCTGGCCATGCAGAAGCACTTGAGATGAGTGGGGCTTCTGCTTCTGTAATCAGGTTTGAAACTGAGTTTACAATAGGAACTAAGCTAAGCTATGTGTCTTACTAGACTTCTCTTTTTATTGGGCACTCTTTCTCCATTAAAAGAAAATTCCTAGCACACTTCATCCTCTTTCTCCAGCTCACTGTCCAGGCCTGTTTGTACTAGAGACTATGACATTAATACCTACAACGCAGTTGTTTCCCAGAGGGCTGAATTCCTCTCTCCAGGTCAGTTAGCGTATAACAAACTTGAGATGATTTTATTTAGAACCAACTGTGGTGTCTTCTGTTTTGTAAGCTTTTTCACACTTTATGAACAGGACAGAGCCTAGCTCAATGCCTTGCTTGTTTGCTGGTTATTTGCTCATTGGTCATCACACTTAAGCATTATTATCCTATTTATGTTTTTGTCGTGGTAACAGACTAAGGACACACTCTGTCCTTTTGTAGGTACTCTGAGATCAGCAGATACACGGGGATGTGTAAAAACAGAAACTAAGAATGCACTTGAGAGCAAGAGTTGTCCCCACATAAAACACATGTCTGATTCTCTGAAGGATCAAGATAAAGATAACTTGGTCAAATTATTCTGAAACATCAACTACCTAGCAGTCGTGTAGGATGGAGTGCCATATTTACTTGGAGGACTTTAAAAAGTAGCTAACAATCCTAGACGCTTCTTCTACAATTAGTGTACTTTGGAAAATCCTAACCTGTGAATTTGGAGTTGCAAAAGGGCTTGAGACTGAAGAGATCACTGTCACTTCCTGCTGTCTCTGCAGCAGAGAAATCATGCAGCTTGCACACAGGTGGTCTTAGAAAGTGTATGTCTGTTGATTGGTGAGATGGCAGGTTTTATAAGTGGACCTGCAGTATTATTTTGGATGTGTTCTTTCCCTGGAAACCATTTTAAATAAAGGGAAATGGTAAATTCACAATTTATTAATCATAACTGTGTCTCTCTATTTTTCACATGAAACATGATTTATACATTTGATAGGGAGAAAAAACAAAACACTTTTGCTGAGATACATTGGGGATAACCTTGTTTCTTCTGCCAAGTCTGTAGATGTATATTGCTGATGTCTGTGAGAGTGACTATCAACTTAGGATAATATAGGGCAGCTCAGAAGTCCTGCAAGAAAAAAATTACTCCATTCAGAAGCCCAGAAGGAATATGGGAATGAAAGCAGCACTTGCAGCTTTGTGTGTAAAGGACAGGCAAAGAACTGCATGCTTTAGACAACACAAGCATTGATTTCTAATGTCTAAAAGCAAATTTCACGTATTCACAAAGAGGTAAATTCCTCCTGTTACACACAAGGAAGGAGAAGAGTCCACTCTCCTCTGAGTACTGATACAGATCAGGCTTCAGCACCCGAATACAACAGATGCTGCATTCTTATGGCATGGTGTGAAAGTCACAGAAGGGGGTACGATTAACTTAGTGCAGAAGATCTGCCCAAGCCTGTGTGCCATGTAATCCCCAGCAGGGCAGCAGTGTCTGGTTTATTCAGTTGATAGCAAAGCTGAATGCAGAGAAAGGCTAAACGATTTATTGAGAATTAAAAGCTGTGTTGGCACCAGAGCTGGCAATATGCCTCAGAGCATTTAAGAAGATAAAGCTTAAACAGTCTGGCAAAGGACTCGGATATTGCCATACCTGGCCCTTTCTCTACACTGGGCCGTGCTAGTCAGCTTCTGCGTTCCCTGTTGCATCTTTATCTCTTGTCTGCCTGTTGCTTCTTAAGCTTAAAATAGAGTTAAGTAAGTCACTGTATTCCACTAGTTTTAATCCAATGTGTTGATAGTCAGTGTTTTCCAGGGATCATCGCTTCCCTTGGAGAGAGCCTGTCACGCCAGACTCTCTTCAGAGGTCTCTTCTGCCTACCTTCTTATCTCAATACATCTCAGAATTTTGAGGGCAGACAAGTGTGTGGTACTGTGCACCATACTAAAGGCATTTATCCTTTGGGAAATGGTAGTGTTCCCAGGTCAGTTTTCTTACTGTCATAGAATCATAGAATAGTTTGGGTTGGAAGGGGCCTTTAAAGGTCATCTAGTCCAACCCCCCTGCAAATAAGCACAGACATCTTCAATGAGAGCAGGCTGCTCAGAGCCCTGTCTAACCTTGACTGTTTCCAGGGATGGGGCAATTACAACATCTCTAGGTAACCTGTGCCAGTGTTTCACCACCCTCATCGTAAAATATTTCTTCCTTGTATCTCATCTGAATCTACTCTCTCAGTTTAAAACCATTACCCCCTGTCCTGTTGCTACAGACCCTACTAAAAAGTTTGTCCCCAACTTTCTTATAGCCCCCTTTAAGTATGGAAATGCCACAATAAGGTCTCCCCAGAGCCTTCTCTTCTCCAAGCTGAATACTGCCAACTGTCTCAGCCTGTCCTCACAGGAGAGGTTCTTCAGCCCTCTGATCATTTTTGTGTCCCTCCTCTGGACCCAGTCCAACAGGTCCATGTCTTTCCTGTGCTGATGACTCCAGAGCTGGACACGGTACTGCAGGTGGAGTCTCAAGAGAGTGGAGCAGAGAGGCAGAATTGCCTCCCTCAACCTGCTGTCCATGCTTCTTTTGATGCAGCCCAGGATACAGTTGGCTTTCTGGGCTGGAAGCACATATTGCTGGCTCATGTACAGCTTTTCATCCACCAGTACCCACAGGTCCTTCTTGGCAGGACTGCTCTCAATCCCTTCATCCCCTAGCCTGTCTTGATAAGTTACCCTGACCCAGGTACAGGACCCTGCACTTGACCTTGTTGCACCTCGTGAGGTTCTCATAGGCCTACTTCTCAAGCTTATCCAGCTCCCTCTGGATGGTGTCCTGTCCCTCAGGCATGTCAAACTCACCCTCAGCTTGGTGGTGTCTGCAAACTTGCTGAGCGTGCACTCGATCCCACTATGTCGTTGATGAAGATAGTAAACAGTACTGGTCCCAATACGGATCCCTGAAGGAAACCATGGTCACTGATCTCCAACTGGACATTGAGCTGTTGACCACTACTCTCTGGATGCCACCATCCAACCAATTCCTCATCCACTGAATAGTCCACCCATCAAATCAACATCTCTCCTATTTAGAGAGAGAGATGTTGTGGGGGACCGTGTCAAAGGCCTTACAGAAGTCCAGATAGATATATACATAGCTCTTCCCTTTTCCACAGTTGCAGTCACTCCATCATAGAAGGCCACTAGGTTGGTCAGACAGGTTGTTATTCCTGAATTAGTTTGCTGAAGAGGTAAGTGAAGGTTGGTTCCTTGATAGATTTATTAGGCAAGCAATAAATAATACCTTACCCACTTTACAGCATAACCGATCCCATTTCCACACACTTCTGATTTGATAAATATATCTGGGTTAATAAGAACATTGACTTCTAGAGAAGAGAGCACAGAGCCTGTGTTGCTGGAATCCTTCTTTAGCCTGTGGACTACAGCATGTGTTGACATTTGGCTGTCTGTATATGGTATCTTTTGCTCACTGGAAAAGTTGACAATGGTTCAACCTCTGCACATTTTTTTCTTGATTTTTGTTAAATTTTTTACCTTCCTCTTTCTTTTCTAGACTAGTAGAAATCATCTTAAATTCATTAGGAAAGGTGGTATATTCCCAGTGGATGGTGCTATTGCTTTTTCCAGAGTTCACCCCTATGATTATTCCTATCTGGAAGTTGGCTAGATTTTGATGTTCTTTGGTTTTCTACATTCCTGTATTTTATGAAGTGCCTCCTGCACTAGACTCCCTTTTCATTTGAGTTTAAGATAAATACAGAATAGATAACAGCAATCTGTTCCAAACAGAAGTCAAATACAGAGAAGCAGCTTATTGCTACTAGTTCAGCCTTCATTGCAAGCCAGATGTGTGGTTTGTGTCATTCGGAATGGAGAGACCCTTATACATGTGAAATGGCCTCTTGTACCTGCACTATTCAGCAATGCTGCTGTCAACACTAGTGAAGTAAAAGAGAGTTAAATACACAGGCTGAGATGTCTAATTCATTCTCTTCTTGAGAAGTACCTTACTTGTTGGGAGTGAAGTCCTTCTCCACATGAAGAAGGGTGACAGAACCTCAGATTTATTAAGGAGTAGAAGAGAACTGTGTAAAGAATGACCGCTGTAATCTAAAGTTGTGAACTGATTTTCTAAATAACCTAGTCCCTGTTTGAGTAACTGAATGAACTGGTTGAACTTGGAAATGGTGGAAACTGCTGCCTGTATCACTTAAAAATAAACAAAGCCAAAGCCTGGCCATTTCACTGAGGTGTGAAAGGAGCAATGGGGACTGACTTAAACACCAAAGCAGGATTTGTTGAACATTTAACTGTTTGGAACCTGGACCCATATATCTCATTTTTAACATGAAAAACAAGACTGGTAAATTGTTTAATAGTCGGCCTTTGATCACAGTTTTGAAATGGTGTAACAATCAATCATTTTAAAAAAGCCAGGGTTGGGGAGGCAATGGGGTTTTTTAAATAAAAAGGTGTCCTTTTGGCCTATAGAAGGCTTACTCCTTTTAGCCTCATACTTGAAGTTTTATTGTCCTGTTATCCCAAGAATGAGAAACTGCTACAGTGTAAAGGATGTAATGACATAGCCCACAAGAGGCCAGTATGTATTTAATTTCTGAACTACTTGAAGCTGTATTTGTCCAGTGTAAAGGGACCCAGACATCTTCCTAGGAATCCGGACCTTAGCAGCTGGGAAAAAACGGTAAAATATATATAAATGTATATTCTCAAGAATGACCTTACACTTTGTATTCTGTGGCTGTGGGCAGGCAGGGTGGGAATGGGCTGCGTGAGATCAATAGCTTTAGTCTCATATCTGCTTTGCTTTTCCTTTCTTTCCAAGAAAGGAACCTTGTGAAGTACCACCCTGAAGTATAATTCCTTGAGACACTTAAAACCAGGAGTAAAAGACCTGTGAAGAGTACGGTGTAGGGAGGGCTCTGTTATCCTACAAAAAAACTAGTCAAACTTGTCAACCTCTGTCTTCTGTAACTGAAACTGAAGTTACCATTTGCTTCCATCAGGTCTTTGCTGTGTGTACTTCAGTGGTACTGACAAGTCTTTTCTTGAGGTCTGGTTTGCCTTGTAAATGTGCGCTGATTCTGTTAATAGCAGCGATAGTAAATACAATGTGATAGCCACACTATATGTGGTAAGTGAAGTTAATCTCTCTGCAGAGTACTTGTGGGTTGATTCATGGTATATCTGTGTTCCTAAGCACAGAGGGTTGTCTGCATTATCATTTTGTTTTCTTTCTTGCCCTCAGTCAAGGTATGAGCAAGTTGAGTTGTGGTGATAGGCAGTAACAGACAATGTCACATCCTTCAAGTGCGGCCTTTTGGGCTCTGGAAGTTGGTTCCAGTCTCATCAAGAAACAAGAAATCTTGTATCCTGACAAGGCTTCCAAAAGCTCATCACTTACTATTACAAGCAATTTTTTTCTAACAGAGTGCTTGCTTTCCTGACTGAAGGATAACAAAAGGTAATAGCCCAGGAGTTAAGAAAAAATTTGTTTCTTACCAGCCATTTCTGCTCCTTATCTGGCACAAGCTACTGGATCTTAACCTGTAACATTTTCACATTCAGAAAACCTGGCCAAGGATGAAAATTTTGATCAGGTAAAAGAAATACAAGTAAAGGGAATTAAATTTTTAAGGTGAAAGGAGGAACTGTTAAAATGGTGGGTTGGCTTTTAAACCATGTCACTGTGAGCTTTTTAGGTTGTGAAAATCCAGATAAACCCAGAGGTATGCAGAGAGTTGTGCAGGGGAGCAGGGGAGCAAAGCAGCACGCTATGTGCCTTCTCATTTTAGTACTTGATGCTACGAGTGTATATTTGCCCCATAATGACTGAGGGAAAAATATGCTCTTTTCTAGGATGTTTGGGATTATAGAGTAACATCTTGTCTCTTCCTAACCAACCCCAATTACTGCTGTTACCAACACCACTGACTATTAGTATGCAAGAGTAAAAGGGTGAGAACAGAACAGTGAGAAAGGGTGGCAAGGAGCCACCGGCGCGGGGGCAGGGAGGGTACGACACGCAAACCTTTGGGCAGACCAGGCAAAAGCAATCTCTTTCTCTTGCCTTGTTTTGTAGGAAAGATTTTAAAAATTTCTGAGCAGAAGAAGAAAGACATAACAGGGTCTAGAGATACATGATATCCCTGTATAATTTGGGAGGGTATATGGAGATATGTAGTCTAGGATAGAGACTCTTCACTTGTCTTCTGTGCATAAGGAGTCGGAGAACATCTGTCTGTCAGACAGGCAGGCTGGAGACAAAGGCCAGCTCAACAAGGAGACAAGGGCATATATATTCTGCTAAGGAAAAGGATCTCCTTGGGAGGATGCCCAAAACAGAGCACTTTCGGCATAGCTATAATTTCTGCTGGCCACAAAGCAAAGTCTCAAGGTCAAATGGTCTTAACATTGTCTTCGCTGTGGACTGTATCTTCTAGGTTGCAGTGCATAATTATAGCTTTGTCATTTGTGCTGCCAGATCTTGGAAAGGCTTGTGGTTTGGGTTGATTTCCTTCTGCCCCAAGATCCTTCAGCAGCACACAGCTGCTGTACCATTCCTTACTGTATCTGTCTTGCCAAGAAACACTCTTTAAAACTAGGCAGCTACAATTTCTAGATGACTAGTACTTATCCCTCAAGGACTAGAATTCCTTATTCCTCAAGGACTAGTCATCTGTTTTCTCCAAACTGCCTTCCATACTGGGACCAGTCTTGGCATAGGTATAGGCAGCAGAGACCCCACTGGAAACAGGCTATATGGTGACAGAATTTTTTCCCTTAGTATGGTCACATGGCCTCCACTTGGTGGTGCACACCAAGCTGACAAAAGGTGGGCGGCATCTGTGGGGTGGGGTTTGCCTTCTGCTGAGGAGGAAGTGCGTATTTTTGTTCTTCTCAAAGGCCAGCACGTGGTCTACCTGCTATTACAAGACTACAGGTATTGCCCCTGCATCAGCCATTGCCTTTGATTAGAAATATTTTGTCTGACTTTGATTACCTTGGCTTAAAGCAACCTCCTCACTGCTTCTGTCTCGACACTGCAGCGAGAACAATGACACATTTCCCAGCCACATTCACAGAGAGAAGGGTGTGCACAGGCCATTATAGCCTTCACATAGCCCACTGTATGTGACACACTCAGGAGAGCTGAGAAGGTCCTTGATTAATGAAACAGTCTAAATGAATAAATCAGAATAATCCAAGCTGGTAGTAGAGTTTTTGTTGACTTTCCTGGTGTAAAACAGACCTTTTGCCATTAACCACAGAAAAATATCTCGGTTACAGTATGGCATTTGTATGGAGCTGAGTATTTGTATGGAAAGGAGTATTCAGGGCCAGCTTATTACTCGTCAGTCCAGCTGGAAAAAAGAAAAATACAGTTTTACCTGAACTGAAAAACTAGTTCTTATAAAAACAAACTAAATGGGTTCATTCTGATAGAAAAATGCATCTCTTTGGAGCCTCCTGAAATGAACAGCTTAAAGGACAAGGATTTGTCTTAAACTGTGGGCGTTTATCTAACATAGGGCATGAGCAGCACTTAGAAGCTTAATACAGCTTGTGCAGAACAGAGTAAGTCCTAATGGGCCTTTTGATATGTCCAGTTTTGATACTTTGCTTGAATGACTTACAACATCAAAGCACCTTGCAGCACCTCTGTGCAGCAAGGTAGCCCAATTTTCCCATTGTGTAGATGACAAGACAGGTACAGAGAAAGCAAATTATTGCCCAAAATCCCACAGAAAGACTGGAAAGAAGCAAGGAATTGATCAGCAGTCTCCTATGGACACCTAGTGCTCTTCTTGCTGTACAAACCTTCCTCTCCCAAGAGTGACTGGGGCAATTCTCTGTGTAACTTTATGTTTCAGGGCTTCTTATTGTAGCCACTCTTTCCCACTCCTAGTAAATAAGTCCTTCAAAGAGTACCTCTCTGTTCTGCTTGATTAACATATTTTTTCCCCAACCAAAGAAATTGTTTCTAGGATGTATTCTGCCTTCCTGGAGTCTTTTAGCATGGTGACAAGCTCCTTTGAGATCCTTGCTGGAGAAAGCATTCCTGAATTATGTGGAAAAACTTTGCCCCCTGGCAACACCCAAGGGTAAGTAACAACAATTTCTGGTCACAGTTCTTTACGTAGTACATGCCAGCAACTGACTGCATTTCCAGGTGCTCTTAGGTATATTCACCCACCTCATGCAAGTAAATATGGTCTGTCATCTTCTACAATTGGAAGAGTGGTAAACAAAAACAGCTGCAAACTGCAGTTACCTATGCCCATCCTCACTGTTTTTAGAGATTTGTCATGGATCAGTCATAATCAGTGGAAAAGGCACTGTTCATTTTAGCTGCTGGAAACTTGTCCTTACCGATTTAAATACAGCAATTCCTGTTTATACAAAACTCATGATCTAATGATTTGGCTGGGGCTGGAAGAATGTGACCTTTAATGCATAAATAAACACACCTTTCCATCATGTATAATCTCTCCCATATGACAGATCTGTGACTGTCTAAAGTGACACAAAGATCATATGAGTCTTCATTATATATCACAAAAAAATCATAAATCATTCCTGTCAGTGTGCAGAGCACTGCTACTGGAGAAATTTCATTCCCAGAGTGGTATCTGTGATGGATGTAAAGTTGTAATATGTACAGTAAGTAAAGTAAAGAAAGGTTAATCTAATCTCCTCCATAAAACAAACAGAAAAAGCAACCATGCATTTAAAATAAACCCAAACAAAGAAAGTAGGTAATAGGCCCCTGTTCCATTTCACTCATTCATTCGTTAATTCCAGTGTTTCTTTTTTAATTTTAGACAACAAAGCAATATTCTCAGCTAAAGTTAAAACTAAACCAAAGCCTAATGCAACATGGAAGAGAGAGAGTGGGTACCAATAGAAAAAGGGTGTAGAATGTTTTTCACAGTATTTTTAAGAAGTATATGCTAAGTTAACACACCTTTTTATCTTGCCATTAGCTCATTTTTTTAATTATTTCCACAGTAAAAACTTTGAAAAATAAAAACTTCTTCAGCAGCCATTAAAATATCCCCATTTGCAGTTGGCCTGCTGCTATACTGGTACTTTCAAATACTGCTTTGTCTTTATAGGGTGGTGTTTCCAAATAACAGAAAAAGAGCATCAGGGCAGGAACCATTATTTTTGTTATTTGGTTTTGTGTTTAGCATAGTGAAGGCTTAATGTCTCTTGTGTGCATTCAGGCAAAACCAATGCTAAACCTTAATAATTCATAATATTCAAGACATGTCCCAGTTCAACCCTGTTTAATTTGTGACGTCCCATGGATGCAAAATCTCTGCCTTTCTTCTGTTCTTTGCCTTACTTTCCTTACTCTATCCCTTTCTCACCTTCTTAGTTCATTCTAATTCACCTCTTCTGTCAGGCAGTCCTTTGTAAACAAGTCTGCCAGCCAGGGCAACTCTTTTTCTTTTCCTACAGTACTCCAGAGTCCAACAGTTTCCCTTCACCCTGCTGTAGTCTCTCTATTGCTTATGCAGTTCAGGGGTGATACTAACTTTCAACTCAGAGCACCAGAATAAAAGGATGTCTCTGAGAAGAAATGTGGCTTCATCTTGCTGCCTTAGGCCAAGAATAGACCTGGTCCAAAATATACCACTGTCAGTGGGAAGACTTCTGTCTGGTCTTGGGACTTTGGGAAGGCTGTGAGGGATCTTTAGGGAGGAGGGAGCATTAGATTTGGCCTCAAAATCTCTGCCATCAGAGATTCTGGATTTTCAACAAGTCAATAACGATTAAAAAAATACTGATTTAAACACATATAAAAAGAGGAATTGACTAGTACGTTTGCCATATCTCTTCTTCACTGCACCAGCTTATGTGGAGCTTTTGCTTATTGCTTTCTCTACGGTTTCTTTCTTTCCTGTCTGAACACTTCTCCTGAGATGATACAGATAACTACAAGTGTGTAGTGTCCAATATCCACACTGATGCCATCTACACAGTATCCTTGATCACGACTAAAGGTAAGCTCTACAGGTCTGGCTTGATTAGTGACTAGACCAGTTACTAACAACTAGGCTTTGGAGAATTTTTTTAAGTCAGACAAAATGGAGAGTCTTTCCAGGACGGATTTGCTACAAGTAGAGTGGGGTGAAGCACAATGAAAGAATCTGTCCCCAACTGACTTTAAACTGAGCACTGTGTGTCTTTCCCTCTGTGTCCACTGCACGAAAAGAATATGTTTTTAAAGGTGCAAGTGTTGTGTTTATTGTGGGGAAGAGCCCTTGTGTTCCTTGTATTCCTGGAGAAAAAAATGGTATGATGCATATGGGTATGAAATATATGCTGTGCATCACTAATGTGAATGGGAAGGACCTAGGCACCTATGGTCTTCTTGTGGCTGCAAAGAAACACTTTGTTATGCTGAGGGTGATAGGTAGTCTTTGTTCTCGGAGACATGAGGTTCTGTGTACGATGGCAACATCTGCAGACAAGAATTTGAGGCTCAAAATCGGTGGGCCAAACTGTGACCTACTTTCTTTTTTTATATGTCTTTGCAACATTCACGTTTCACTGGTCTTTTTGGGCTCAAACAGCAATCTAACATTGCACAAATCATAAACCAACCCACAATTACCAAAGCACCCATGTGAAAACACCTTTCATGAGTCAGCAGATTTCAGGTTGAAGCCTAGTTATTACACAAATAACTGCCAAATAACAAATAAAGCCAAATTCTCCAATGACCGCCAGTGTGGCAGGGGTGTGAGTCACTACTGAATTTGGACCAGTTTTAGTGGAAAAAATGGGAATGACAAAATGCACCTTGGCACTGTCCTTTTAGTGGAAGTGAACTATTCTCAAACAGTGTTCCAGGACTTGGTGTGAGTGGATGGGCCTGGGAGTAATGACAATGAGCTTTTTTCATCTGCATACGCTTCCTACCACCAGCCAAATGTGTGCCTGCTGTTTGAAAGAAAACCAACTATATTGTATACAGCAAACTTGCTTTAAATCAATGCTAAGTAAAAGTGATGCTGTCCACCTTTTATTGCAGTGGGACCACCTCTCAAAGATAAGCCTTGCCATAAGTACCATTCTTCAAGTATAATACTTAAACTTTTTTATGAAGCCCTTAGCAAGGCTTGGGTACAGGCTGTTTGGTAGTGTGGTAGATTACCTTGCTTAAGCCAAATAGTGATCCTGTGCCAGGCACTGCAGCACTCTTGACAGATAATGCAGGAAGATGTCAGTCCTCCTTCAGCTTGCCAAATGGTTCTAGGTGTGCTTTTAGATGTCATCTGCAGTTGCCTCAAGCCATTTAGTTTACAATGACCTGCAGTAAAGGTGAGGAAAAAGCAGAGCTAAGACAGAATAACTGAACAGAAAAGCAGTGTGTCTGTTGGTAATCAGCTTTGTAGGATTACATGCAACTTTGACTGAATATTATGAACTGTAATTAGATTAATTTTCACTGAAGTTGAAGGAATGACTTGATCTTTCTGCTACCACTGAAGAAACAAAGCAAAATAACTTCACTGAAGTCTAGCTATTTAGAATGGGAAATCTGAGATCAGGAACTAAGCGTAACAGTATGAATATTTGTCTTTTTGGTGTTTTAACAGGTGAGCTTCTGACAGAAGTGAAACCACAGAAAGTGACTGAAAGACAGACAGCAGTGCTTTAAATCTGCATGCCAGAGAACGTGTAAAACTTCACCTAGAAGTTCAATGGGAAAGAGTTGAAGTGGGATTATAAGTATGAAATCATCACACCTGATGATGGATTGGCCCACACTATGAAAATTAAGGGTGTTCTGTCTGGTGACTTTAAAGAACTCAGTGTTGAGACTGGAGATCTAGTGCAGAACACTTCACTCTTCATTGATCATAAGTAATGCAAAGTAAGCATCTTTGGGCAGTGCGTGGATCAAACACAAGATAGCACGGTTTGAACTGCAAAATCCACAAAGCTGAAACAAAAAGCCCCAGAGCTCGAGCCAAAAAAATTGGAAGCCGCAGTCTCATAAAGCTAGTTTGTGGACAGGCAGAGGAGCATCAAGACCTCATTTTCACACTGGAAGTGAAGTCCCAAGCCTGGAATCTCTCCTGCACAGGAGCCCATGTTATGTCCTGCAAAGGCAAAGCCACCTGGTTTTATTTATAAGGTGCTCACTGGTATGTGCCATTTTTTCTTGCCAAGCCCTTCCCCTTTCCCAGGGATTCCAATTCAGTTTGTCAGCAATCTCAAGAACACCCAAGTAAAAAAGAAGGGGAAAGCCTGCCTGGAGCGTGTGCTGGCTTCTGAAGATGTCACCCTGAAGGGGATGTAGAATGGATGAGTGGTTGAGAGATCTCCTCAGTACATCATGAAGCATGAAGGGAAGAGAGCAGAGCTTATCGTTAATGCTGCTGAGCTGAGTGACTCAGGAAGTTGCACAGCAATCGTAGGCTACACAAGACAGTGACCCTAACAAGCAGTACAGCGGTGCCAGTATAACTGTGGAAGGTAAGCGTGAATGGCTCAAGAGAGGAAGCAGAGGAGGAATAGTAGTCTTTACACCTTTCTTCAGTGAACTCCGCAGAGCAGCAGTGCTGCTTTGCTATAACAGCTAGGAAATTGATGTGAGATAACACTGCTCTGCAGTCTATTTATTGTTTAACATGGAATAAGCCATTAGTCTGTGCCCCCTCTTGGTAGCATGCAGATAATAATTAAGGACTTCCCTTTGCTGTGTTAAGCAGAAGCATAAAGCAGTAAATCTTACGTTTAAGTCTTTGCACCTCCCCTAAACTAGCCCAGTAAAGTGTACCATGGTTTTTATTTTAATCAGTGTTGTCCTAATGAATTCTTATCCTGATTCTTTAAAGCTACCCATGGGACCTTTGCCTGCAGTCTGCTGAGGACCAGCGGCACAACATGAGGCTGATAAATATTTAATATCACTTTTATTTTGTAAGTTAATTTTGCAGCACCATTATTGATGCTGTGAACTTATGTCTATGATCTTTACAGAAAGACACAAGGCTGTTAAGAGCAGGAGAAACCTTGGAAAGCTTAGATTCATGCTCTCAGCATAGACTGGAAGAGAATTTCAGTTAAGGTGTGGATTTTAGTGGCTGCTAGTATTTGAGATGACTTCTGTTAGAAGTGGACCAGCTTTGAACTATGCCCAGGTGCCTTCCATGAAAAGTGCAGCACTTGAAGATCATTTTAAAATGAACTGCATGGAAGGACGATAAAATTATTAGTAGTGTATCCTTCACAGGTTCATGAACAACTGAATATTCATTTGGTAGAATGGCATGCAGGAAATTTCAGGGACCAAAAGAAGCTCACCTGTGAGGTCAAGCAGATTTTCTCACATGGAAGATTCATCTGCGCTAGTGCCCATCCCTGACAGATCTCTCTGGGAGGCTGGTCTCTTCCTAATAGTCCTACATTTTCCATGTCAGATGATGTCCCACAAACCCTGTCCTTGTGTATGGACTTGGGTGGAAGGGACTCCATTAGTTGCGTTTTGGCCATGTATTTCTCATTTTGGTTTCCGAAAACAGGCCAGAAGGGAGCAGTTTCCCAATGGCATCCTCATCCTTGGACTTTCCTGGCGTGCAGCCTAGCGAGGCGTTGGTGGCCAGGGTTGAGCGTGGCTGGCTGTGGGCAAGGAAGCCCTGGCTCCTGGAGGATGGGTACCAGGCCTGGTATGTGAGTGCCCTCTGTGGGCCATGGCCAGGGTTCCCTGAAGGGACAGTGTGGAGCAGGGGCCTTCTTTGATCACTCCTCTGGGACAGAAACCACTTCTGTGGCACAGGTAACGTGAAAAGCCATGGCTGAGCTGCCTTTGACTCCTGTGCACACTGGAATTGCAGGTGCCTTATTTACAGATTCCTCTTTCTCCATGCAGAGGTCAGGTTCGGCTACAAACACTATGTAGGCAGTAAAGGAATTGTTTGGCTGGTTTAACAGCTCCTCTGAACCAGCTAAGGGTCTGGAGCAGTGCCAAGAGGCTCTGTTCTGCTTCAGCTTTGGGGTTCCTCCAGTGAACACCTGTAAAAAAGGGCAAAAACTACTTAGGAACAGCCTTTCTCCATCCCCCCCTCTCTTCCCATGACATCCAGTTCACTAAACCACTTTTGTCCCCAGGACTTGTTCATTTTGTTATGAGGTCTCCCTGCCATTAAATACCTCCTTGGTGTTTGAAGTGCTCAGTCAACAATCATTCTGCACAGTTTTTCTGTTCACATGCTTCCACTGGGATTTCTTCCAGAGACATTTGCAACCATGAAGAGTATGTGTGTGAATTTCATGCTCTGAGGATCCCACCAAACTCTGTGTTGTCCTGAATGACGCAAAGGTGGAAGGAATATGGCCCAACAATGGCACATAGGTAAAATGCCTATGTTATTGTCAATATGATGAAACCCTAGTGGGAAGCTTTCTCCAAAGTGCTACTGTGGGACTTGGCCTGGATTTGATAAAGAGCTCTTGACTAACGACAAACAGATGGACAGATCAGACAAGAATGGATCTAATCTTTCCCAGTCTACTAAAGCCTCAGTCTTACTAAGAATTGGCTTTGAATCTTGGCTTTTTTAAAATTTTCCTTCCCAGTATCCTGTAAAGATGCTTTCATATTTTCTAACCCATTTCCTCAGCCTGTGGACTCGCATTCTTTCCCACAAGGTTGACTTCTCACCACCCACCCTCTCCCTCTCCCAGGCTCTGATTTTCAGAGTAATCAGTAGATGCATCCTTTGCATGCTAATGCACATGCTTGGTTACGCACCATGTGGCTCATCTATGCAGATGCACAGATCACTCTGTCCACATAATACTGAATTCACTTTGTCCGTAGATCACAGAGCATTTTACTAGAGTAGGAGGTAGAAATCCTGACCACTTAGTCATTTTAGGTCAGGAAACTCTGAATAGAGGATTTGGGGACTGGGTTGGAGATGGTGTTTGTTACAATGTGAGTTGTTGCCTGCCTCAGTCTTCTTGTCAGATTACAGACCTGGAAGCGATCTGGATAGTGAAGCAGGGAGCCATCCACAAACTCATCATGGACAGAACGGGAAAGGAGCGTGAAGGGAGGTAGACGTTCAGAGCCAAGGGGGCAGAGAGGGGAGCAACAGTTGCTGTTGGATGTAGCCACCCCGTCTACTTAACTGCTCTTTCCCAGGCGTACACAAACACTTGCAGAATCAGCGCTTCACCAGGTCTCCTTACCTGGGCCTGTGCCCTTTTACAGGCAAAAATGTATGCTATGTGCATGAGCAAAACCTCTTCTTTCTGCTTCTTTGTTCCCCGAGACAAGAAAATTGAACAGTCGTACTGGTTGGTTTTCAGTGACTAAGAATAGGCTTCTGTGTTTATAAATCAGTGATCAAGAATTTTTGGCCTGAGCCTTTACTTCAGACACTGTTGTCATGAGCAACAAGAAAAACACCTTTTCTGAAATTATATGTAGAAATATATAAATATGCATATTACTCAGCTCTTGGCAGCCAGATGGCGCCAGATGGACTTTCAGACTCAGTCTGCAGCACGGAAATAAGCCTCTTTTCTGTCTGCTGAATCAAGGCAAAGTGGATAGATACTGCTGCACAGAGAGTGGGAAGAGCACAGCTGTAAGGCTGCTGTGGCTGCAGCACTGACTATTTATCATACCTGGTGCAGTAAAAACCCATCCACAGCAAAGCTTTGGTATAGGGAGGGTTGGTTTTCCTCCATTCCAAAAAAAGAATTTAATGCCTTTTTATGACTTTCAGCAGAAGATTGTGATTTCCAAACATACACATTGGGTGACAAAAATAAAAGGAAAAACACCAAATATGTTTAGGAACCTGGTTATTTTTCTTTTTTGTGTGCAGGACATCCTTACCATTTTCCCATATTACTCTGTAACAAATGAGGGATCATTTTCCTTACAAGCAGTACCAAAATTTGATTCTACTGTCTTTATCATAATCATAGAGATCCCAGTGTGGCCTTAGGGAAGAACAGCACAAAGGGCTGCTTCTTGTGCCTTGCAAAACTTAGAAACTGCCTGGAATCAAATCTCCAGGCCCTAGGAAAGTGAGGAGCTTTGGGGCTTGCTGTTTCCCAGAGGCCCTTCTTTTTCTGCTGAGCTACACTAAAGGAGGTCAGCCTGCTCCCTGTACAAGAAACAGAACTAAATTAACCGAATCAAAACACACTGAAGATTTTGAGTGTCCCTGAAGACTTTCACAAAATACAGGATTTTTATATTAAAAACATGAAGGAGTGTATGAAGGGCCCAACTTTGGGATACCTTTTCTGGGAACTCGCAGACACAGGAAAGATGTCAAAGCTATATTTGCAGCTGCAGTTTCAGATGTCTCTTCTTTCCAGATTCTCCTGTTACTGAAAAATCTGTCCTCAAGCTTTTTGCTGCACACAGGGTTACTGTGAAGACACCCAGCATGCATCAAGGTGCCTTTCAAGGCAAAGCCAATGCCCAAAGTCATATGGTTCAAAGATGGTATTGAGGTGACAGAGGAAGAGAAAGTGGTGATGGAGAAAGCCAGTGACTGCATTACTGACAATCAAAACCTGTGTGAGAGAAGACGGTGGAGCTGTTATGCTGAATCTGTGGCTCAGCTGCTGTCAATCCATACCTCAACTTTGTTAGCAGGTCCAAAATTAATCATTTTGTAGGACAATCACAGGTAGATATATTGGTTTACAGACACTGTAATTCAGACTTTCTTTTTAAAAAATCTTGCAGTGAAAAGACAGTTTAGTTTTGCTGTAATCTACACTGATTTACACTGTGACAGGATATGACCCTCTAAATAATAGCCTTCCATGTCACTCTGGTCAGCTGCTGGCACTGCAGACAAACTAAAACCCCCACGGGGGAAAGCAGAGTTCCTGTAACACATGGGGAAAGTGTAAAATGAGATGGAAAGCACCCAAAGGCAATGGAGGAAAGCAGGTGACTCACTTCATCATCAAGAGGAGGATGGCGAGAGAAAAAATTGTGGATCAAAGTAGGGGTGGTGGAGAACAACTACGCCACATTTGCTACAGAGAAGGTGGAGGAAGGGGAAGTCTACTAATTCAGAATATGTGCCATCAACTCTGAGGGCCTCATCAAGCTGCTGGAAACAGAAGAAATTTTTGGTGGAGAACCTATTAGCCAGCTGTTTTTAATGAGGTTTCACAGTCCCCCTTCCCATGTGTTTGTCTTCTTCCTCCTTGCCAGTCTCCAGAAGAACACTGTCCCCTGTGCTTCAGGTCATGAATTTCAAGCACAGAGCTTAGAAGCTGTTTTGTGCTTAGGCTGATAGCCAGGATCAAATAAATACCCAGGTCCTTTCACTGCAAGTGTTTGCGGACTCAGAAACCCCTCAACATGGACTGGCCACAAGAGAGGACTGACCGACACAATGTTCTAGTGTCAGTTACATAAGCTTAGTGGGATACAGCAGAAATGAAAAGTGGCTTTCTCTGGAAAATATTGTGGGGGAGGAGGGAAAATAATTTAAAAGGGAATGCTTAAAAACATTTTGTTTTGCAGCCAAAAAAGAAAATATGTCAGCCAAAAACTGACTTGGTTAGAAAACACTGCTGAACTATCTTCTGGGAGTTATAGTTTGGGTACCTCTTGTTCCCATTTTTCCTTTATGGACTGGTATCCCCAGTGAAAGGGGATTTGCAGTCCATTTTACCCAAGGCCAGACTGTATCACAGAAGATACACTGCAAATGGCAAGTCTGGCCTATTGAAACATTTCGGAGAGAAAATTACCAACATGAATTAAATGCATCAGTTCTCACTTAAAACTTTGCAATTTTGTCCAAACTTCCAATGGATTAGGGAAGGCATTTCTGAGCCACTCTGTAATGCATCACAGAAAGAGCTCATTTTTGGAATAAGTGCAAAATTGAAATGTTTTAACATTTGAAATGACACAGGGAAGTAGATGGCAAAGAAAGAGTCTTTAGGAAAAGGCTGTGGCCATGAATAAACCTTAACATACAAGTTACGCTGCCTGACTTCTTGCTGTACATACATATATATTTATACACACACATATAACTCATACACACAACTTGGAGTCAATGAATTCTGATTGTACTGTGCTAATTTGAATTTTTTCTCTGCAGAGCCTCCAAGACAGGTGTGTCAGCCTCAAGTTGTAGATGTCAGGAAAGAAGATGTCACTATCACCTGGAACTTCCCAGCCCAGGATGGATGCTCCCCAGTGCAAGGCTACATCATAAAAAAAAAAGGAAGAAAGGCAGCAATCTTTGTGTTCCAGTCACCAAGGAGCCAGTCGAAGGTCAGACCAAGATTATTATCTGTTTTATTTAGTCAGAAGAAAAGTTAAATAAGCTTTGAATGCAAAGCTGTGTATTGATTAATCAAGAAAAATATCATGGCATCTAGCAAGATACACATTTTGACATATGCTGTTCAAAGCGAGATTTTTCAGCCCTCAAATAGAAATGGCATGGTAGCCATGAGCAATGATGAGAGGGCAGAACACTCAGCACTTCTGAAAGTCACACTTACGGATTTGTGTGCCTAATTTCAAACATCTATATTTTACATTTCTCCCTACCTTAATTTGACTGCTTTTCCCTGACTTAGACCAGAACTGAATTAAACAAGTGACTGATTTTGTTGTATCCATCAGATAGCAACCATATGATCCACGCTTAGCACAGCTTGTATAACACATGGGAGTGTTCCTATCAACAGCAGCATCTGACTAACGAGACTTTTGCTTTTCCTTTTCTGTTAATATTTTGGTTCTTTCTTGGATTCTTTCCTCTGTCTCATTCAAAATGTTGGACTTCAATATTAATTAAGTTACAATAAATCACACTATCTGAAAATATCCCCCTTAAAGCACTATTATTACTCATGGTAAATAATGGAAACACTTTTTAAGGCAAATTACTCAATTACTGAGGTTTTATTCAAAATTAAATGGAAGTTTAACCTTGCTTGAAGGCTAGGTTGTGAAAGGCTTGGCCACTCTATTGAGTTTGTTACCTCATGGGCAATCACACTGAAGTCAGTGGAGCAAGACAAGAAACTATTTTTCCCCTGCATGTATGATTATACCAGGCTATGGACCATAATCCAGTGGGAAGCAAATTATGCATTTTTTCCTCATATTATATGCATCAAAATTCTCTCAGGGAGAGAGATATGAAAATGGAGAAGACCACTGGAGAAGTGAAGGTTAGACCTCATTAAGGGGCTCCCTTGAACCCCTGAAATTTGTATTGTTCTCCAGCACTCTGTGAGCTGAAATTTCTTCTTGGTTTATCTCAATGCAAAAGCAATTTAAAAAAAAACCCAAAAACCAGCGACCACTTCAGAACACTTTTATGGGTGATTAAGAGTTGTGTAATTGCAACACGTGTGTCTCTAGGTACCAGAATCAAAGTGGATGGGTTTATGGAAGATACAGAATGAGTTCCATGTCATAGCTGTGAGCCATGTAGGCCTTGGACTTCTTGGCATGCCCTCAACCTCTCATTGCAAAGGATCCCGTCAATACGTTTCTTTCAGTATTTAATGTCCAGTTTTCCTAAGCATGTATGCGATGATCAGATCTATGCAGTTATGACTGAAGTCTGAGGGACTGTGGCAAATTCCAGCCTGGCTCGATGTAATGGACTTTCTTGTGTTTACAGCTTAACTAAAGACTTAAGGAAGGCCTCAGTACTGTTGGCTGTACATTTAATTATATTGTAAGTGCTTGAAAGTGTGATATTATTCACTTAAAATGTGTAATTGTTAAGATAAGGACACAGTAAGAGATTCCCACCTGGGGGGAATTGAGTATATGCAAACAGCAGAGATCAACATGATACAGGGGCTCTAAGGTATAAATACCTTTAGTGCTTAATGTTCTTGTATAGGTATGACACAGAAAATAATTTCTCATACATGTTACTATGCTCCTTTCATCAGTCCCCCATCAGCCCTTTTAAAGGAGGGAAGGCTCTTGCGGAATTCCTTGAAGTTGTTTGCATTCTGTTATTTTAATACTGGATTTTTAGTAGTAAAGAATCCGTGCCTAATTCTGGACTGATCAAAATCACAGACAAACTTCAGAGGGTTACAGTAGCCTCATAAATGCTGAATTTGGCAGGTTTTATTTTGTGCCAGTTCTAAAAAATTCTTACCCTATATGACCATATAACTAAAGCATTTTAAAAACAAAAGGCTGCCAGAGGCCATCAATAAACAGCTTAAACTATTGATGGAATCTTGTAGTAGATACAGGAGTGCGCCTTAGTAGGTGCACATAATTTAGAAAAAAACTTGGCCAACTGTGGAAGCGGGTATAGCTAAAAAATGAGAGAATTCTATGTAGTAGACTAGAGCCTTGAGGTTAAATAGTTACTCAGATGGGAAAGCATTCAGGTTCCTTTACATCAGAAGACAACACAAAAACAATTTAAAGCCTGAAGCTATGATTCTTCTCCTATTTGAGGACTTGCATTATTTCACATTAGACCTAGGAGAATATGTACTGTCCATATGCACCATATTCCTTGTGACCCTGTGTGCTCACATGAGTGTTTTGTATAAAAGCCATTAGCATTAAGTTTGTTGTGGCATGCTGCACTGGTTGAATTTTTTGGTTTGGGGATAGCAAGGGCAGCTCATTGCATTTTAGATGATACTTTCATTTGATTAAAAACATATAGATATTAATGTCCCATATTTTGCTCTTCTTATATATTATGGAGATCTAACTAGACTGCTGCAAGGGAGACCAAAGAGCAAAAAGCAAGATCTCTATTTTCAAAAATTACTATTAATTAGAAGTACTGTAATCTTTGGCAAATGAACTTGAAGAATGTTATCAGGATCTTGCAAGCCAGTAAGCAAATTCACTAATCCAAGCAGTTCAGATCCACCTGACCACTTTACACAGGGCTGTAAGAGGGATTTATTAAACAAGAAGAGACACCAGGCACCCAAAGCCATACAAGACCAGTTACAGGAAATGTACTGCAGAGCTCACCAGTTAGCTAGGAAGAGACACAAGCAAATCTTTAATGCTAGACACCTCTCCCAAACACGTGTGGAGAATAAGTGGTGGTCAGTGTTCAAAGAAGGTGCCCTTTCCAAGCTGAATTCAGGTGGTCTCATGTCAAATGTTCTGAGGATTTTTAAGTGGCCAACCTTGGAACAGGGTCTACACGCACGCGCCATTTTAGGAACTGCATTGTTTTGTTGGACAGAATTTGCTCTGTGTTTATTAAGGCTCCTTTTACCCTAAAACCTTGCAGGTTTGGCGTCTTGAAATAGGAGCAGCTCTGTATTCACATTGCAAGCATAGGCCTACGAGTACAGTAGTGTGTCACAGCTCCCCTGCTGTTACAGAGCCTCTGGGACTGCTGAAGGTGATGGATTTTTCCAACTCCAGCATTTCCTTAGCCTGGCAGGAGCCAGACCAAGATGTGCTGCCACGATACATACTAGACATGTGAGCTGAGGACAGCAAGAAATGGACAAAATGCACCAAGATGCCTACCTCTAGTACCACTTACACTGTGGGAGGCTCGCAGGAGAGACAAATACTGCCTCTGAACCCGAGCTGTAAATGAAGCTGATATGGGAGAAGCAGTGGAGTTACAGGAATTCTAGCAATGCCACCTTCAGGTAAGACCTGCAGTATCTGTCCAGCTGGAACTCCCATCTATCAGCTGTTACTTCTTTTTGTTTTTAAAATATACCTCATTTTGTAAAAGGTTATCAAATTCATCTTGCACATTTAGCATCACAGCTCTGCTTCTTTTTGCTGAATTTTCAGAGGTGCTGAGATGAGATGGAGAACAGCACAAGCTGTGTGCTCCATGAGTCAAATTAAAATCATTCTGCCATCCTTCTTGCTGAGCTGTGCCCTGAGTGAGTATGTCAGGTATAATGGCAGTGGTTTCTTCCACCACCTGATAATTACAGAGGTCACTGTTGGAAGATTCTCTGACTCCTGTCATGGATGCTGTAGTCTGAGTATGGGCTAGGAGGGTAGCTATTACAGCAAATAAACCATCATGTTGAAATGTCCATTTGTTGTAAATATGGTGGTATTGAGACAGGATTATAATTCTTTCAGGCGCTCGTTTGAATGGAATGAACAGTCAGGTGCCAGCCTGCTAAAGTTGAAATAATATTATCAGAGGTCATGCTTCAAAGACACTAATTATGCCTTGAGAATGAAAGTATCATGACCTGTTGTGAAATCCCAAGATACCTTACTATTTGAGGTAGCAAAGTATTTAAAACTTTATTGGTTAGGACTTAAGATTGCTTCATTATTAATTAGGAAATTCAGACTTTTTATGTCTAACATACACCCAGGTAACAAAGCATGGTGCTGACTGCCCTCAGCAGCGGTAATGCCAACAACAAAAGATGCATGATTAGAGTGATGTCATTAGATGAATGAAGAGTCATGTTAGATAGCACTGATTCCTATAGAGTAGAGGGACATTCAGGCTTGACTGGGGAAGTCTCAGAAAACAACATCCAGGTGACTAACACAAAAAAATGGTTGTTTCGCTTTGGAACTACACAACCAGTCTGTGCAGCACACCTTTGTGATCACATCCCCAAACAGAGAAACCCCCCAAAATCCCCGAGAGACTGCAGGCTCCAAACAAAATTCTCTGGTGTTGAATGGCAACCTGCAGTACTGTACTGAAGAGTATGAGAAGTCTTATAAGAGAAACAGACGTTATACAGAATTGTTTGTGGCAGAAGGTCGACAGTAAAATCATCTAATGAGGCATTAAAGCTGCCTCTTCTTTTTCTTTGTTCTCATTCACATTTTACACGAACTACTTTTAAATGTTCCTGTTCCACGTTCCTCACCTGAAATTGTCCTGAATAGATGCTCATCACTAAGTTGTTAAATGCCGAGGCATTAATGTTTCTTTTCTGGTGGTACAAATATTAGGAAAAGAGCTGGCAACCTTGCAATCCGTACACTGTCTTCTGCTGAAACAGTCTGGAGGTTTCTTCTTCCAGTCTCAGCCTTTCACTCCTCCAGGCATGACTCAACAGACTGAAGAATAGCTTTTCTTTTCTGTGTAATCGCTCACTCTTTTAATTTTTAAATTTCTCTGTTTTTCTTTTATCCCTCCCATAGATTTGATCTGACTGTGAGGCTGAAGAGCCACCTGGTGGTTTGTGCTGGGACAGCACCATGCATTCATACATCTTTCCCTGTCAAAGGAGAAAATCCTGCAATTAGAGTTTTCTTGGACGTGGTGAAATACAGCTGCAGGGCTATGGAGGCTGTAGTTGTCCATTGGCCTTTATCACCTGAGCTGTCACTTCGATTTAAAGTTGACTATTGGAGAGAACTCATGCAGTGCTTCAGGTTCATGAAGCACTGCATAACTGCTCACTATTTTTATGGTGAGTCTTTTTATAAGTCTCCCTGTGGTGGCCAGGGTACACGGACTTCTGCACACACAAGTTTGTCGGCTGCACAATCCAGCCCTCTGCAGCTGGAGCAATGGTGTTCAGCAAACCGTAAAACATTGGGGAAGCTCTCTGATTCATCACGAGAAGCAGAATTTTTCAAGCATGCAACTACAGTTCATGCTAACTGAAGTGAAATCATTCTTGATTAAACCTTGAAGGACCCAGGGGAGTGATCAGGTTGTAAAGACAATGCCTGAGGTCCCAACACTGTCCTTTCTGAGGTACAATTTCTATTAACGTGGATGTTGAGCTTATTTCTGTAAAGGCTAACGGCAACTTCTGTGCTTTCCTTTTTTTTAAGCCTAGACTTCTGCACAAGTTGAGGCTGTACAGTGCCTTGCAGAATCAGCCCCAGTGTAAGAATATACCTCTTAGTCTAAATTGTACAAGTTTATCTGTATCACACCAGCTGTTTTCTCTCAGCTTTCAAGATGATCAAACTAATGAACTGCAGCATGAGCTTTATGTGGCATCTCCCAAGCCAAGCCAGTTCTACGCGCTTTGCTGGGGACAAAGCTTGCCGTTGCCCTTACAGCTTGAAGAAATCTCTAGGATTGCTGTCCATGAAATATTTTTCTATCAGGCTGATCATGCACAAATGGCTGCTGTAGACACAGGTATCTCTTCTGCGCTCAAAGACATGGTTTGTTTCTCTTGCCACCCAAGTCAGGAAACAAAACATTATAGCTGCACATTCGTCTTGCCCAGGGCTCCCCACCACCACCAGTGACACGACAAAAAGAAAGCATATCAACAAGAGGGAGGGCAAGAACCATTCGCAGTCCTTATGCACAGCACCAAGCAACTTGTTTCTGACCTGTACCAGATCATCCTCAAAAACAGTTATGGAGAAGCCCTTTACAACATTCAAATGCAAGTTGCAGGGACAGTATAGAGCAAACTTGAGGATCTCGGTCACCTCTGAGTATCGACAGGAGGTATCCCTCTGCTGATGAAAATTTCACACAATTTCTGCATCAATACAGGTGATTGGGAAGGTTGTTTTTTTCTTGAAAAAACCCAAACGATCCAAATCATACACACCTCTTATCCAAAAAAATGCCACTGGAGTGATCCAAAATGTTATGTTTCCACTCAAGGGGCAAAAGACACCCTGGTCAGAAAGGATTTTCCTTCCTCTTGGCACTGTCTTTCCCAGGTCACCAAGCAGGGAAGCAGCACAGTTCAGAGCCGAGGGATAAGGAAGGTACTGCTGGGGCTTTGTTCACTCTGTCCAATGTGGAGGGAAAGGGTGAAGCAGTTATTGCTCCAGACATCCCCAAATGCTGCCTTGTCTTTCATGCCATTATTTGATCAGGCAAATCCCCATAACAGCACTAACACAACAGCATCCCCCAGCAGTCTGGTGACATCATTTCCATTCCGAGTGGGCCTATGGCAGCCAAGTGGAGGCAGGCTGGCTTGGTCCTTAGAGAAATTTCTATTACTATAATGATCTGCTGGGGGTTAGGGACATTTGCAGTGTATTTTGTACGTGTCATCTCTTCAGAGAGTGCTGTTTAAAACTAATAGCCTTATTTTTTCATCAGAAGGGAATTACATGCACAGGGCAAACTGGTCCTCAGGTTCCCCAGGGCAGAAAAAAATCAAGAAAAGCAGTACTTTTCTAGACATACAGGGACTTTGGAAGGGAGGAGCTGAAGTGAAAAATTTTGTCCCAGGAAAGGACAGATGGAGGGTCCCAAAAAATACTTAAATGTGTTCATTAATGCTTAGATTTCCCCTGACCACCCACTAATCTGCAGCTGGTTGAGGAAGTCCCAAACACTGTAACCCCACTGTTTAGGAAGTCCCTAAATCACAGCTCAAACGTAGAAGATGACTAACAGACTTATTATGGTGTCCTGAAATGTGATGTCAGTACCGCCACGTGTTTCACAGCCACAGAGAAGGTCTACAGCAATAAGTACAGTCACAGGCCTGCTCCCAGGGCTGGAATACTTCTGAGTCATTGCCTGCAATAACACTGAGGACGCCAACCCTCTAGATGCACAGGAGCAGCAGTACATCTCCAAAGACAGAGGCAAGCATAAAAACTCATGGTGGTGCTGGAGGAAGATGGGTGCTCTTGCATGCAAGGCTGTGGATGAAGCTTAGGCTCCCCCTGTGGCTTTGGGTATATCACTAACCTATGCGGCACCTCAGGTCCCCACCTGGGGAACAGACACAAGAACATCTTCTGTCCTACCACATCCCTTTGATGGCAATCTCTTCAGGACCAGGTTTCCTTTTGCTACATATATGTGTAGCACATTACATAACAGTTCATACAGATGCTGTTTAAATTAAAATTCAAGACAGTAGGGTCCATCCACCTGCAGGGAGGGTGATATTATCATGTCTTGACATAACAAGATTGCTATTACAAGTCATTAGTCTTCTAGCATCTTTCCAGTCTGACTGAGATTTGTTTCCTAAATGAAAAACAAAAAAAAAAAAATCTGTCACACCCAGGAGACTGTGTGACTGTCTGTCTGGGCCAGAAGCCATATGTTGCCCCTAAAAACACATGAAATTAAGTACTCAGAAGTCATCCCATCAGGTAAACACCTTCTCCTTTGTTCAGTTGCTCCCTGCTCAGGCCTAATCAGTAACAGGAGTGTCTCATTAGCAGTTCCTCCCAAACAAAACTGAACATGCCCCAGATCATCAAATCAAAATGGTAAGTGATCCTTCTGCCCGGGCTGGGGCAAAGCAGAATGCAGTTACTCTAAATAGTGAGAAACAAGCCTTTTTTTTTTTTTTTTTTTGCTTGGTCTATGCCTGTTGTAAAAAACTATATAGTAATATAAAACAAACTATATTATTTCTTCAGAAGCCTATCCACGTGCTGCTACGAGTCTTCTTAAGAAGACCCATTAAGAATAATGGGCAATACATTAAAATAACAGCATAATGCACTAAAATGTGTAATCAAGTGTCAGACTACATTTTTATATTTAACAACTAGCTTTCCTTGATTGATGTAACAAGACCATAGGTATGTTACTTTGGTTACACATGCAGCTGAGAAAGAGCAGTTCCAGTTCTGTGTCTGTAGTCGTATTCTTGTATGGAAAACTCTTACAGAGTCTAAAATAACTACAGTAACTTCTGTATATGTAGGTGAGTATAAAAGAGTAGTAATTGGAGGCAAAGCTAGGTTGGTTGTGCATTGTAGTACATTCTCTTCATAACAGCCTGCCTGTCTGCAGGCAGGACAGCAGGACACAAGCAGATGTGAACGGTTTTCCTATTCGTCATTATAAATGGCAAGTCACAAGGTTTATTTGTGCAAACCTGAGAGATGGTAGAAAAAACCTTGAAGGATAAGGAGGAGATACAGCTGTTTTCTGAGAGTGTGGTCTCATAACAGAATTTTGCCATACAGTGCTACTTTTAGCATCCAGGGGATTTACCTGATGGCACCCCATGCCAATGCAAAACGAGATAATAAAGACTTCAAGAAATGTGTTTAAATACAGGCTGAAAGTGGAAGATTTGCAGTGGACAGTGGAAATTAAATTGCACATGCAGTTCCCCTTGATTCCCCCAGAGCATTCTGTCGACTATTAATGCCTCAGAGCAATGCCAGCAAAGCAATAGGCCTTTCTTTACAAGATCACCTGGTTTGGTTTATAATTGGGTGTAATTTAATCATGCATTTCTAAAGTGCCTTGGGAGCCAAATATCCAAAAGCACTTTACAGTTTAATGGCATTAGTGAGAGAAGGCATTGATATATCCCCATGGAGCAAAAACCTGACACCTTATTTACAGATCAAGAAACAAAGAAATTAATTGCTTGCTTACAGTTGCATAGAAGATTATTGGGACAAACCAGGACAGATTTCCGATTGCTTCCTCTCCTGCTTTTCAGCTTGTATTTGTTTACATGTGAGATAGGTATGCTGATCAGATGATGAGGGTAATCCAGCGTATTGTTCATTCTCTCACCTCCCCGAGTTTTCACTGGTGGCACAAAAGGCCCAGGTCATGAAATGTCATACCCAAGCTCTTTGGATTTGTGCTCTTGCAGGAGAAGGCTCTTCTTGACGGTCCTGGCTCTGTGTTTTCATTTGCAACAGACAGTGCGCTGTGAAGCAGCCCACAGTGACTCTGTCCTCAGCAGAGTGTTTTGACTTCAAGATGCAGGAGTATCCCAGGAAGGACTATGCTTCCCATTTCATCGCCCCACTGAAGAACCACAGCGTGCATCACAGCAAAAACCGCCACGAGCTGTGCTTTCACCAGCAACCCCCACCCAACAGTGACCCTGTACAAGGGCAATATGAGCATCACACCCAAGTCTAAGTTGTGGTTCAACTCAACAAGTAGCATCTGTCTGCTTATGATCCCTACAACTTGCAGCTGCAAGCTGATTATCTGTGGCAAGTCAGATCTGCAGCCACGGTAATTTGTGTGGGGTGATTTCCTCCAGGTTGAATAACCATAGATTTAATGTCTCTGACTATGATTTACACCCTGCTACTTTCCAGGGCAAATGCACTTACTGGGACTGGCACTGTGGATCACACTTCTCTGCACCAGTTTGACACTCATCCTTGTCCCACAGAGGAAGAGATTGCTCAGTCTGTAGTTACTACAGCTGGAGCTACAAGAGCCACATTGTAAGAACTTACCTTCATATCCAAACAACAGGCTAAGTCTGACTTTGTCATTCTTTGAAGTCACTGAGATTTGTCTTCAGTTGCTGAAGGCAGTACTGGGTCCCTTAAAATGGTGTATTTTGGTGTATTTTGGTTAGCGGGTCTTATGAATTCCCTAGGTGGCTCAAAAGTAAATATGACCATTATTCAGTCCCTAATCAGGCTTGCTCTGTACCTGTGGCATACTCAGCACCTCCAAGCAGTCAACTGATGCATTCTGACAACAGATTCGGGCTTTTTTTGCCGATCCCACTGACACTGCACTGTTACCATCCTTTGCGAAATGGCAGGATTTTGCCAGCATTGTATGAAAGCTAGTAAAAATTTCCAAGACACAAAAAGGAAGAAAATCAGACATTTCATATTCCCCTCTCCCTTCTCTGTTTTTTTCCATGCTGGGAGCACCCAGTGAAGTTTTAAATCAGATTAGAATATACAACTTGGTTCCAGCTGGCTCAAATTGGTCTTGTGAGACTGAACACTTCCAGGTGCATGCAGTGAGGCTTTGCTAACTATAACCCATGACCCACACATGGTTTTCCCATGTCACCATGCCCAAACTTAGAGCTTGCAGAGTGGTCTTACAACATGTACAGCAGTGCCTTGAAACAGCTGTGTCCTGTGAGCTTCATCAGCCCCTGGTAAGCTCACCCTACTTAGGATTGATTAACGAGGGAGCTTTCAAGGTTAAACATTGGAGAGCAAGAATTCTCCATCGTTTTGTCTGTCATGACACTGAAGTATGTTTTCCCCCATTCTCCCTTTCTAGAGAAAGGCCCTGGTGCCTCAGGACCCGTTGGTGTTCCCTTAAAGGGAACAAGAGAGGGACACTGCCAGGCACAGCTTGAAATGAAACTGATGCAGCACCAATAATGAGGGACTATATTTGGAAAGATCTTTTAAGTTATTTTTGTCTGTGATCATTGCTTCTGGACAGCCTGCTGACAACTGCTGAGCTCCCCCCAGGACCTGGTTCTCTCTGCTAATGTGGAATTAGCTCAGTGTGGGTCAGTGGAGGGAAAGGATGTGCATGCTGGGTTTCCTGCTCTGATTTTCAAACAAACTCGTCTGTCTTTGTGCGTAGGATACATGCAATGCTTCTTTCACTGAAGCCAGCCGCTGCCCACCTAAAAGACAGAAAGCAGTTCTTCACCATTTTTTAAGAATTCCTGGTGGTGTTGGCTCCTCCACTTCCCACACTCCCTGATACACTCCTCCCTGGAGCCACAGTTTCAAGCCATAGCTGGAGGACAGTGTCCTAGTCCCTAAAATCAGCAGGAACTTTCTCTAGCCTAGTATCACTGCCAGCCAGGCTGATGCAAGAAGAGCCCTGGCAGCACTGCTCACCTAGGTTTGGGGAGGGCAAGCAGGCCTGAGGGGCACAAGAACAGCTTTCTGTTCCTTCAGAGATCTGATTGCTAGGTAGGACTTACCTTCTGCCTTCCCACACAGAGCCTGTTGAGGTAAGGACTGTTACAGTAAGAACATACCTCTTCGAAGTTATTCAAAGCAATCTGTTTACAAGCAGAGCTGGCTGAGGAACAAGGCTTGCAAAAGCACTGTGTGGGTGAGGTGCTAATCTATATTCAGATTCCTTAATGCAGCCTGTTTCTGAGGCCTCCTCAGGCTCCTCCTTGACTTGACCTGGGCAGTCTCTTGAGAGGGTCTCTGCTGCTAGGGCTATTTGCAGTCAAGTGAGGTGGAAAAGCAGGGGTCAGAATAAGAGACTGTAGAACTGACTTTAGGAGATGAGGAATTCACTTCAAATTGAGCTTAACTGCAGGTTTATTTTAGACCTCAGGGACTATATTCTTGCTGATGTTTGCTCTGGAAGAGGCGTAGTCCACTGCCTACCCCTGTCAGGTGCTGTAGGCTGGAGGACATTGTACCTCCTATGAAAGCGCTGTTAGGCTGGGAGCTCCTTCACACCAGGACTTGCAAGATTTCTTTAACGACTTCTTTTAGACTTTCAGTGGTCTTTACCTGGTGACAGGCTGTCGAAGGGTAAAGAAGTAAGGAGCGATGAGTAAATCTGATGATTGAAATAGCTGTGCAGGAGGCTCAGATGCTGATTGCATGGGAGCTAAACCTCTGTTTCTCAAATACCTGTCTCCACTCCTCTTAACATATGCTCTTCTGTCTTTCTCCTTTAAGGAAGGATGCTTGCATTCTTCTGCTTAGCCGTGTTTTCAGTTTTAGCCTTTTTCTTAATATTTGCAAAAACAAATAGGGCATTGCTCCACCTCCATGACACACAGCAGCATCTTTCCTGCTGGTGTAGCTCTGAAGGGGTAAGTATCATTTTCCTTAGGCTGGGAGGTGGCAGGTTGCAGAGAACATGAAGCCTGTTAGACCCAAAGTGAATTATTTGGAAGAGCGATGAACTGAACAAGGGGAAATGAGAATGAAAATGAGAACTTCCTAACTTTGAGCTATTCACTTCCTATGAAACCGTGACCAGACAACTTTTTGCTTTATGCAGTGGAAAGCTTTGTAAAGCTTTTTAGCCAGAACTTTGTGAGACTTGCACTGAAAACGTAGGGTTAGTTGCAGTAATTATGGCACTTANTTTTTTTTTTTTTTGGTAAGAAAAAGATGATACAAGCCTCCTGGACACGGTGACAGAAAGTTTGCCGAAATCAAAACACAAGATGTAATTAGTGGAACTAGCTCTGCCTGGTCCAGCATGTAGAACAGCATTGCTGCGGCTGTGTATTTTGTCTTTTTGTGCCTCAAAATGCGACTGCCCTTGGTTTCTGTAATGGTCAGTTAAACCAGGTGGTAGCGTGGGGCTTCGGCTCCGCAGGGATGCTTCTGGTGTTTCCTTCTTCCTTCCCTCTAAGTGGTTTCAGACAGCCGGGTGCATGTTAAAGGTGGTACTTCTAATACCATCTGCTAATGTATCTTAATAGTAATAAAAGGAGCCAAAGGTTGAGTTCTCTCTTCTACATGTTTGCTTCCACACTGGTCAATGAGAATTCTGTTTCTGAGTCCAAGAGAAGACTTAGGTTCTGTTTCTGTTTCCCCAGATAGCCCAGCAGAACCTCCATTACGATCTAGGCTTCTTTATGTCAGATTGTATATAAACATAGAGTAAGCCATAAATCTGAAGTACTTAAATCCTCGCAATACCAAGAAAGTAAATACAGTCTGCAGCTCTGCAAATGAGAGAGTCACTTTGTGAAAGAGCTGGCCATAGAAGGTAAAACTTGAGATCCAGAAGGGTTCAGGAACTTCACTGCTGGTGGCCAAGACTACATAAGGAATTGCAGAAAGCTGAACCATTGAAGGATCGACAGACAAATATACATATATGTACATTGGTGCCAGTTCTTTTAATTTAGAGTGAATACTTCCAGAAGCCAATTGTGGAATAAAAGCATAGTGGCCAGCCACAGACACATACTCAGTCTGAGAATATTTTGCTACCTTTCTTCCATCTGGAGCTAGGAAGGAGGTATGAGGAAACAGGATGCTTCTCCCAGCAGGCCTCTAAGTTTTTAAAGGAATTGTAAAAGACCAAATTAAAGAAAGAGAAAAGCAGCACCCACTTTTGCCTGCCATTAACCCCTTTAGGCCACTTCAGAAATAATTTGGTAGTATTTCTGCCTGTTACTGATTCATTCTCACATGAGGAACCGCTCCACTTCAGAAGGGGAGTATGAAGACGTCTCAAGTTAAGCCCATGGGCAGATCCATTTAATGGACTGGGAGCAGTTACACACACTGTGTTTCTATGCTATAAATCTTTGAAACCTGTTCCACTGGTGACAGATGGCCTGGTTCAGGGTTAACGAAACCAAATATCTGTGCCACTGCATCAAACAGGTGAAGAAACTGGCATCAGATCCCCAACCAGAGAAAAACGTCCATACTACCCTACTTTTTCCTCCTGGAAATTTTGCTGGGGTAGGGGGGAGGAGAAACTTGGCCATTTGTCTGGGATTTCTGGGCAACAAAACAGCCTTCCCAGAGCAATCTTTTGCAGCAAGCTGCCTTCTCCCTGGAAGTGTGGACAAATGGCTGTTGTATGAGGAACTGGCTGTAGCAGCAAGGGGTGAGCCTGGTTCAGGGCACCCACGAGGTGAAACACAAGCCAGGTGCCATCGTCACTGTGATGTCTGGTCGGACTGTGTTGGAAGTGCTCTGTGAGGTGCATGTGGCTGCGTTTCAGGGTTCTGCAGACAGGAATACTTTTGCCGGCTGTGACAGTACTGATGGGCAGAACAGTGGCAGAAAACTGCCTGCCGCAGAGGTTCAGTTGGCTACATACTCCATGCTGAAACTGGCACGGAAACAGAAAATGAGCAAGGAGACATTGTGTCTGCACAGTAAAAAGACCCAGTAAATTACTATTTTAATTGCTGTTACACACAGAAGAAATGAGAAAAAAAAATACATTCCAAACAAAGAATTAAAATAGTAAAATCAGCATAAAAATGTGTTAAGAAAAGATCCCAGATCAAGTGGCCGTACTGCGTGTGGTGACCTTTACAATCACAGTAAAGGAAGTAAGTGCTAGAGACTTTCCGACGTGGCAAAATGCTTGACTCCCTGGGGAAGAGCAGCTGCTTCGGTCACATCTGTCAGTGTGCTCTGCCTGGAATGCGTGGGAGAGGGGCTGGAGCGAGAGGCTCGATGGGTACAAGACGTGGAGTTTAGTGTTCAGGACAGACCAGCCAGTCTGTGGCCTCAGCCAGGCAGAACTACCACTTACCCAATGGCATTTGACTTTTCCTTCTTTGTTTTTTTGGGTTTTTTTGTTTTGTTTTGTTTTCTAGTTTTTGGAGTTTTATTTGACAAAGCGTCAGGTTCTGTTGGCCTGACCCTGCCAGCACCGAAGGCTTGGAGCAAGCCTCCCCAGGTGAATTGGGTGCAAGTCCTGGTCCAGCAGGAGCCTGCACAAGCAAGGTCTAGATCCATGTGTTTGTACTGATTCAGCACCATCGCCCAATGGGCTGGCTTTGGTTTCTTGCTTTTTATATGTCAGGAAGAGATTTCTTTTATTTCCAGATGCTCTCTGTCTTTTCACTGATCCCAATTAGCCCAGTCGTGCTCCCACTTGAGACTCGGTGCTCAGCCCCTGCATCCCTCTTAAATGAGACTGGCCTTGTGCTTCAGCCTCACTGTTGAGCTGTCACACCACTCCCGTAGCTCATCCTACAGCAGCATAGTGTCACCACAGAAACAATACAAGCCACAGAAGTTTTGGCATTCCTGCCAACTGGCCACCTTTTTTCATTTGTAGTCTATCTAGAGTTGTATATTTTTATTCTTTACAATAACAGCAAAAATAAAATAACATTAAGAAAATGTCCTCCAAACTAAAAAAACTAAAACTCATCAAACATTTTAAAGAAACCACAAAATTTTGCATTGTGTTTGCTTCTGAGTTCATATTAAGATAAGATTTTACTGCAGCTGCTTCAAAATCATGGTCCATTTCACATGTGCACAGCTCACGTTCCTTGGTGTGTAATTCCTCGCCTTCATTTGTGTTTGTACAGCAGCTAGTGTTACCAGAACTAAGTAGTTTCTAGCTGTGGTCCAGATTTGAAATCAGTGAACAGTGACATTTTTATACTAGCTGAGAACATGGTGATGGTTTAGAGCTGTATTTCTAGATCAACTTTTGTTCTGGGCCCTAGGACTGGTGGTACAAGCACTTCCATCACTACAGAACCTGCTATTTCTTTGATTCAGGTGAAAAGGAAGTAATTCAAAAAGTATGTGCCAACCTAACTGATTTAATCAAGGCCTTCCCTCTCTGCTGATTTTAAAGCCAGTAAAACTTAGAACCACAGAAATTAAATATCCCTTTGCAAGTTGTCCCATGAAACCTAGCTGACCTTCTGCAGAATGAAGGTTGAATAGAATGCCTTCATTTTCTGTTCCAGTCTTCTCAACAGCCACAGGCAGACCGTGACTGCACTGTGTTTTGGCTGGATTAGATTCATTCTAGCTAACAGTCAGTCTGCAAAATTTGGATGCAAGGTTCACATCTAAGAATTTGGTTGAGGCTTTTAAAAGAACTAAAAAAACATTTGCAAAACTGAAATTAGAGTTCAGACTTTTAAGCTAAACCCTCCTTACAGTTTGAGTGCAGCTGAGCCCATCCTGTTAACCACTATGAATAAATATTTTGCATTTGCTTTCCATCTGATGCAAATTGAAAAGGCAGTCACACATTCCATGCTTCAAGAGAAATCCTGCAGATCCCTAAAAGCATTTTTAACACTAAGGTAGGATAATACTTGGGACTTTTATAGCACTTTACGTCTTCAAAGCACTGTATGAGCATTAATCCTCACAAGATCCTTGTAAGGTAGGTCAGTGCTAACATCCCCATTTTAGAAATGGGGTGAGGGCCTGGTCCCCTGCTGTTCTAACTTGGCATAGCACTGGCCCTCATACACTTGTGCCTTTTTGCACCAGATGAGGACCTGGCCCCAGAAAATTTAAGTGACTTACCCAAGGCCACAAAAGGAGCAAGCGTGGATAAAAGGCAGGAGAAGTACCCAGAAGGACTTCTGTCATGAGAAATCAGCAACTTCCCATCCTCTTCCAAGAATACAGTTATGATGATGCCTCTGCTTAAAAGAGCCCCTGTCTGTATCCAGAAACCAAGCAAAGAGAAAGAGGCGCCTGCCACTGATCTTTACAGTTGCTGTTTGCGTTGATCTGCTTTTTCCAGATCAGCTCCCAAAATTACCAAGATAGCAAGCTGAAAACATACAGGTGTTAGTGTCAAACTATGGGACCGGAAAACCTGAAGAGCCACTACAAAATTCTGCAAAGTTTGTCCTAGGAATTTTATATACTTGTGTAAAAATATATCAATTACCTCCACTGATTACAACATGAAACTTTCAGCAATCTACTTAAAAGCCATTTTAGAGTAATTCTTAAACCAATCGGTCTTACAGTTGCCTCAGTACAGAGGAGTATGAGGCCAGGTATTAAGCCCAAATACAATTTTCTTGGTAGAGCAGGAGTAAAGCTGTTAAAATCCTCTGGCTTCGATCTTCTCAACCTGCCATTTCTATACCAGCTTCACCCTGCTGACATCAGCATGACTGGCACAGCCCAGAAGAATTACTAGCATTTAAAAACCAGTTGCAATTAGCATTGCTTCTTTGACTTCATTAGGAGTTCTGTGCAAGGAGTATCTATCTACAGAAAGAAATACAAGGCTGAAATAAATGTGCTACATCGCTTATATGTCCAAATAAGGAGCCAAAGGATCTCCAAGAAGGTGGTAACTACAGAAAGGAAAGAAAGCAAAAGTAATTGGACCACATGTGTAACCTCAAGTGACCATAGACAGGAATTGCAGAGAGGTGTTTGAATACAGTGGTGTGAAAAGGAAGCCTCTGTACTTAGCAAGCAAAGAACTGGCACTGGTGGGTCCAGGCACGCTACACCACTGGGGTGCTTCATTCCCTCTGTAATGTCCCTGGGCCAAAGACTGGGTGCTTCTCAGAGACTGTATCCCTGAAAAGGAGAAGAATGGATCAAATCTCACAGTTTTACAGCGCAAAGAGACAACAAGAAGGTTCACAAAGGCAGTGCCGCAGACAGTTGTGTAATTCCCACTTCTTGTTTGCTCCCTTTCAACATGAAGATTGCCCTTGCTGGGGTTAGGCGAAGAGTTTTAATCCCAGGAAAAGGTATTTAACAGACTGTCAGCAACTGCTTAGTGTTTCTCAGGGTTTATGAACCTCAGAATCACGTCAGATCAGTGTCCACAGCAGCTGGTTTCTTCCCAGCAGGGAAGAGCCTCCAGGAAAATGGTCTAATTCAAGTAATATGGATTAAAAGGAGGAATGCAGAGCAGGAGAAAGATTTTGAAGATTGAGAGCCTTTGCTGAGCCAGCCAGGACTCTCCCTGGCTTTGTATGCTGAGGGTTCTGCCTCATGTTCCTGGGAAGGCTGAAGCTGTTGTTGCAGCACTGGGATGGAGCCAGCGTGGCTGGCCAGGATGCGTTCCAGGCAGCCCACTCCAGGTGAGGGGACAGCGAGGGAACAACAGCCCACTTGGGCTGCGCATGTCTCTGCTGTCCCAGCTACAACCATCCAGAGACCTCTGCCACTAGAAACTGCACCTCTGATGGCCAGTGGAGAGGACAGGGCAGGCCTCCTAATAACACTTAAAAGATCCTTTTCTGCAAATATCCAGTGGCTGATGGTGTAGCAGGATAACAAAGCACACAGAAAAGCAACTCAGCCATCTTCAGGACATTGAAGACTACTCGTTTCTAGAGGGGAAGAGATAGATAATCAAAGTTCTAACTTTTAAATAAAGGTTACGTTATCACATACGCATTTTCCTCAAAGCGAAGGGAAGCTCAGGGTGCAGGGGGGTCTTCTGAAGAACTGCCAACTAAGAACTGAGTGTGCCAGGCTGACCCATGACAATGAGCTGTAAATCAGACTGAAATGTGCTGTTTGCTGACACGCTGGGAGGATGGTGGGGTTCACCCAAAATGCCTAGATTTCCTCTTAGCTGCGTCAGTCTTGCAGGAAGAGATTTTCAAACAGTCAAGCTGAGTAACAGCAGGTGACATCCGCAGACAGCTACACTGCAGGGTTCAAGCTGTGGCCGGGGATAAGCAATGCTGATGAATGAAGATGTTTTATGGCTCTAAATTCCCTTAGCAGTTTACTCCAGACAGGCCCCAGTGTGCCAGTGAATGAATGCTGACAATATTACACAACAGCATTAAAGGGAAGAGATTACATGGGGCTGTGCCATTTACAATGCTTTCCCTCTCAATAATGCAGCTGACCTTTCTGATCTCTGCCTGAAAAGCAGCAGATGACTCCGCGGGGTCACGACGGTTAACCTAGATTTTCGTAATACTGGCTGCATCACTTTGTCACAGGGAGACAATGCCCATTCCACACTCAGTCCCACCAGACGAGGCTGGGGAGGAGCAGAAGACCCACTTAGCACCTCTCGGCACCAAGGGAAAAGCTAGCAGGGTTGGTAGGGTTGCCTCAGCTGCCCTCTAACCCTGCTGCGCTCCTTGCAAAGAGGAATTCCTTCTCTGCTGACTGTGCCAGGGACTCAGTGCCAGGCCTTCGCCTGGAATGGTCTGGGCACGCTAGGTATGGAGCCAGTGGTGATTTTCATTCAGCCCACAAGGCTGGTCTGGAGGGCTGCCCCTACTGTTCGCTCTGCCCATGTGAGCATGTGCAAGGGGCTGTCGGGGCATGCACGGATTTGAATTGTGCAGGCTGTTTTGGTTGTCCCTGTTTGGCTGCAGGCTTGAAGAACTGCAGGAACCCTCAGCAAGATTCCTTTGCACACCCGAGCGCATTCGTGTCTTAAAACAAGCCATTGGGGGAGCATCTCAGCCCATGGGAGCGGCCCTAGGACGGACAGAAGGAAGAAGCACATTCAAGATACTTTCAAGTAGAAACTGAGCTTGCTGTTAGATACCCTAAGTAAGAGGAAAAACCATACATAGGATCACAAATGAACTTGGATAAAAATCAGGGCAACCTCTTCCTATATCTTTTGAAGAGAGTCTGAAGTCAGAAGTAATCTTGCTTCAGCAGATTGGCAGACAAACCAATGAAAGAATTTGGATCAGAATTAAACAGCCTTTCCCAGCCCTGATGGCTCTCACATTCTCACTGCGCCCATGTGAGTTTGAGAAGGAAGCAGCAGGCACTTCGAACACACAGAACGTCGCTTTTCAGGAAGCTCTGCTGGAAGGAGGCTTTCCAAAAACAAGTGGTGCAAAGCTGATCGTTTACCACCAGCTGGCAAAACACAACAATAATCTACATCCAAAATCAGGGCCTTGAGCACGGGAAATGCTCACCTGAAGATTCAAGAGATACTGCAAGCAGCAGTACGGTAATGCTTAATGAGTCTATAGAATATCATTCGTTAGGATTCCAGGGAAGAAAGGCATAAAGGTTAGATTCCCATCTGCCATACTAAGGACAATTGGGACACACATTAGTAAGACACGTGCTCAAAGTCCTGCTGTAAAAATCAAAGTTCCTCACATGCCCATTATATGTCAGCTGTCACTGGTGGCTGCAGACGCTGTGTAACTACGCACACATGGCAGGGGAGAATGCACTGGCCTGGCTACCCAGATGTCCCTGAAATCCCACCAAACTCCGAGCTCTGCCACATGCAGCAACGCTGACAGGCACCTACAGAGCTGCTCTGGAGCAGTGATCAGCCATGATCAAAGCAAACAGCACTGCGTGTCAGTGCACCTCTTGCTCTGTGCTCTCTGCTTGGTGTTTTGCTTTCATTCTGGTTCTGCTGGGGGCTGCCCCACATGTTGCCCCTGACTCCAAAGCTCAGCCCTCATCTGAATTTGCTGTTTTTAATCTACCTCCAGGCTTCCTTTCAGCAGAGGCAATAGCTCCAGTTTGTGTACTGAGTTTGTAATGCACAAAAAGAGACAAACATCGGTTAAATTAATTTTTACCTATGACTTTAGCAGAGATCTGTGTCTGTCCGCCTACTATTGAAAGCAAGTCTTCTAGCACAGTGCATGGCCAAACCTCCTCTCCATCAGCCCTCCTCTTCCCAGACATTCAGCATCAGTTTCAAGACTAGCAAGTAAAATGCAGTAGTACAGCACTTCCAAGGAGGAACAGTTGAATGAGTAGCTACTGCAGGGACAGTCTAAGATTTCTGATGTGGACTCCACACTGAAGTAAGCTGTATTCAGAGAAAGCCATTGAAAAAAAAGCCCCAAAGGTAATGCTTCAAAGAAGCAAAATCAACATCACCAATGTGCCTAGAGAAATGGAGATCTCTCTCAGGGGTGAATGCAGCTACAGCACCTGAGATATAACCCACATTGTTCACAGACTATTGGCACTCCACCTAGCTCCTCTTTCTGAAGTCCTCTTCATCTCTGCTCTCTACAGCTGACAGTGCAATAAGCATTTGGGCTGCATAGTAAGTAGCCATGATGATGAAGCGCGAGTAGGGCACAGGAAAGCAGAACTCGTTAAGTGCAATGGTCAGATCCGACACCATGAACAGCATCGCGCCAATGCAGGCCGAAAGCTTGGTCCATGTCCAGAGGTCGTTGCACAGCTGCACACCAGCGACCGCTCGCCAGCCCATGAAGCCAATCAAGGCGATGTAGACAGCTACCAGGTAGGTCAATGGGCCTGAGAGGTAGGAGTACAGGAAGGCATAACAGGAACTGGAAACAAGGCCCATCAACAAGCCGGCTTTGAGGTCCAAAGGCTTCATGCCGAAGGCTGAAGAGTACAGGATGTGTGTGATGGCGAACATCAGCAGACCTGGAAAGAGACATTGACATACCGAATGTGACCTTTCATCAGTGACTAGCAGTCGGTAGCAGAAGAAAACACATGGCTATATTGGGTTTTAAATATACCTCACCAAGCACAGCCTTAGATGTCCTTTGCAGTGTTACAACCCTTAACGCTTTCAGTGGGAATCATACTGATCACTTGGGACCTTTTTAATATACAAATCTGTGCATAGATCAGCTTTAGCACCAAGCTCCTGCCCTAAGAAAAAGCTCCAGCACATCTACAACTGCAGCCAAGTACAACTCTGTTGTGATGCAAGCATTTTTGCTGAGAAGCCAGGTAAATTAAGCTGCTGCCAAAGAAACAAAGCTTGTTTTTCAGGTGGTTCCTCCTCCCCTGCTTTGGACAGAAGGGTGGGGGCAAGGCAGACCAAAGATCATCCCCTCTAACTATCCAAAGTGTTTTGCTTATAGATCACGTGTGAAACAGGAAGGCTGGAATCAGAGCACTGCAGGAACAAAATACGAAAAAAAGATACCAATCCCTCCGAACCCAGACACAAAGCCTGACCATATTTAGCCAGAAACCCAAAGGCACACAGGGACTAAATCTGGCTTCTACTCCATCTCTGCCCATAGCTAGGAGAAACCTAAGCTGGAAAGAGGCAGCTGGCATATTTCAGGGACTGCACCAACATGATCTGCCAACAATTTTATGGCTATTTGCAAGATTCAGATAAACCTTAGCTGGAATCAATCAGTGAAAACAAAATGTTGGCTTCTCTTTGAAGTGCAACACCCCTGAGAAATGCCAGATGTGGGTGTTGGAAGGTACTGCCCATATGTTATTCTCTTGCCGCTAATCCATTTTACAAAAGATGGCACAATGTGTTGGTACAGCTGCTGACTACTAGGTGTTGTGCCAATTGTAGGTAATGGACCCCAAACTGAGTCCAGTTCCTCTGGTCCTCTGCTTCCCTGATCCACACATGGTGCAGCTGCAGGCTGTCCCACTTTATCCTGGCAGGGTTACTAGAGTAGGCGGAAGTTTTCATGCAGCTCTAAAGCATGAAGTGGAGGAAAGGATCTGGGAAGCTGAGTCCTCCAGGAGGATACTTGTTTACATTTAAAGCATGATGTAAAGGTGGTGTAAAGGGTAGTCACTAAAACCTGCTGCTGGCAGACGTTGCTTCATCCTAATACTCTTGTGTTGAGGCAGCTCAAAGAAGGGGAAGTGTCTCCCCGCCTTTGAGGAGGACCAGACCGCACATACGCTGAAAGCTCAGCCACGGTGGGATGAGAGAGGAACCCGCCGGAGGGAGGGAGGGGGCTAGTGGGGATTTGGTCTGCAAGGTGAGGCTGGAGAAAATGGGTAGTGTGAAGGGGAAGAAAGAGACGTGCAAAGAAAGGCAACAAGAAGCTGATGTGTCACAGAGGTATTAGACATCATGGGCACAGCACTGAGGAACCCGAGGAGGGATTCAGGACAAGAGACATTCATAGTGTTATAGTACAGGAAAGGTTAGAGCCCTGGTGGAGGTGAGGAGAAGAAGGTTACTTTGCCCTAGCAGTGAAGAGCGGTTTTTCCTTCAATGGCATTACATGGAGAGTTCTGGGATGGGGAACTGAAGAATGTGTTGTCTTTCATGCAGGTAGCTGGAAACAAGCAGGAGGAGGAGGAGCAGAGGAGAGGATGTGGCAGCCAAGCAGAAGCCCAGAAAGGCAGGAGGAGTTTTGTGGTAAGCGGTGAGGCTGGTCACAAACAAGACAGTCAGCTCCCAGGTTTGCTCATTCAATACCCACAAGTCAAGCCAGGAAACCTGTGATGCCTGCACGAGAAGGGGGTTGCAGTTCTCTTGCATTTCTCAGCCTTTGGCTCGCCTTCCCAACCACATTAGGCAGATCAGCCCTTCTCTCTCTGTCTGCTTCCTTCCCCCTCCTTGCCCCTGGAGTTTCCCCTCAGGCCGGCAGTAAGTCCTTTTTGTTAGTCCCTGTCTTCTCCAACAAATGCATTAATTGTTTCTAAATGCCTGCTATTAAAGGAGGTGGATGTTCACACTGTAAAGTATCTTCTACATGCAGTAAGACACTAGTCAGAAAATAGCATGTTATTAATGGACCGAAACAGCAAAAATAATAAAAAAAGTCAAGTGTGCCAGCAGTAGGTTCCCAGGCTCTCACTTCCCTATAAAGTAATGAACAAATGTCCTTTTATAAACTCATTGTCTCAAAAGCTATTCAAATCAGCTCAGTTCCCAACCCTTTCTTTTTTCAGCCTGAAAGCTGTAGAAATTGGACAGTACATTTTTATCTATTATTTCCCTTGTTCTCCTGAAATTTCAGTCCCACAAACGATGATGTCAAAAGGTTGAATATTGTCAGTTGTCAATAACAGCAGCCTGCTGAGTTTTAAATAGGAGAAAACACATGTTGCAGCAGAGGTGAAGGATGAAGTGGGGTGGTGTGCTTTATTTGCTAATAGCTGAAACACAAACGTTAACACTTCACTATGGCGATGGTAGCTTGGATCAGCACGGACTGAGGCAGGCAGGAGACAGCCAGGATGAAGTCTGAGATTTTCAATGCTCCAAGAGAGCTTTTCTTCTCCTTAAGAAGCAAAATGTGTCTGAACCCATAAAGCAACACTTCTCAGTTGTGAGACTAGGGTCGAAAATCCAACTTATTTGCAGATTAGAACACATTAACCAGATATTGAGCTGCTGTGACTAGCTGACCTTCCTCTAGCGTGACAGTGGAGGGGGAACTTGGAGATATCCCAGCTACATGGGAATGGAGGAGCTCGGAACGGTCCATGTACAAAAACAGCCATGGTGAGAATCAGGCCCTGAATGTTTTCCAAGTCACAGCTCAAGGAGCAACTCCAGGAGGCAGAAGAGAATCACAAGCAGTGGGGCTGAGGCAACCTGCGCTGAGCTGGGTACCCCTGTTAGAAGGAGGCCCATAGGTGGGAATGCCAACACTCAGCACAGAGGGGATGGCACCCCAGGGGAAGGCTGGAGTTCCTCAGCAACATGCCCAAGGTTCAGCCAGATAGGTCCAATCCTCAGGGCCTAATCTAAACCCCACCAAAATCAGTAAAAATTTTTACATGAACTTTTAATGAGACTGGGATAAGCCCTTGGGAAGCAGGATTAAAACCAGATTCGGAGCATTTGGCCTTTCATATCTGGCACCGCACACACTTCCCCTCTCATAAAGAAAGAACTTGTGGGAATCCCAGAATAAAACTAAATACCAGCCTCATGAGAGGGGGGAAAAATAAGCCTTTGACTTCCAGAGCTAACAACAGCACAAGTCAGAAAATTTCCCTCATCTCATCACATTTTCCAGTGGGACAGTCTCAGCAGCCAGTTAAGGGTGTATATTGAGACCCCTGTGCTGGTTAAATTCACTTCAGAAACACCACCAGTCAGTTTAATGAAGAACTCAGCTGCTGCCAATTTCTTGTGACAGTCCAAGGCCAGGGAGAGTGCTCCTGCACGCAGGTTCAACATGGTTTTAAATGATTAATCTAAATCATTATGTTCTAGTCTGCAAACTCACAAAATAAAACAAGCTTGTTTTGCTCTGAGAGATGTGGATCTCTCTGTAGAGAAGACAGGCCATTGTGGTAAGGTTTGTCCTTGATTCCCCATAATTTACATGTCTTGCCAAACAGACATGTCTTGTACAACAGGCTGCATGATTCATACTGATGAACCTACAATTAGGACAAGACTTCTGATGCTTTGGTTTCTAGCATCCATTTAAACACCTCCCCCAGGCTATGGGCTTGTTTATCAAAACATAAGGGTCCTCTCTACCTGTTCTCCACTGAGGACCTTTGCACCATGTATCCTATCTCTGATCCCTGTTGCAAAGGACTGACAGATCTCCCTGATTTGGGAGATCAGAGATCAGAGAGATAGGAGGTAGATACTTCCTGTAGCTTCATGGGAGCTGTTGAGTGCCATGAGCATTTCCTTCTCTTCCCCAGGGATTCTGCCCATGCCACCTTCCCAGCTCTGACCAGCTGAGATGCTGTGACCATGTGCCAGGAAACCAAACCTGCCCCAACCTCTCTAACCTCAAGGGAAGCTCACATGAAAGACTCATCCGTGATGTGACTCCTCTAACCATGATGGACTTTAGTCAAGGGATGAGTGCGTCCCACTGCCTGGGGGCTTAAGCTGAACATGAATAAACAAAACACGTGACCCAGCAACTCATTGCTAAATGAAGAGGGTAACAGCTGGATACTGTGCCATCCCTTTAGGACCAACACCACACTCACCGTGAATGAAGTAGCCCTGCTCCTGCCAGATGAGAAAGGCATCTCCCACTGCCGAGAATATGAGTCCTGCTAGGATGCGGCTAGCGCTCCGGTGTGACACTAAGAAGTTAATTCCATGAGCCAGAAGGAAAACCCACAGGCAGAAGATAGGCAGACATTTGATGAGGGCACTGAACCAGGAGGGGCTGGAAGTTGGCAGCCAGAGGACAAAGTAGACACAAGTGGCTTTAAAGAAGGGCACCAGTTTGGGGCCTTCACTCTTCACCTAAAGGAAACAAACATTAAACAAAGAGAAATTACTAGGATCATCAGAAACATCAATGGAATAAGCTGCATAACAGCACTGTCTCCTTCCTTTTGAAAGCTGCTCTTTCATGAATACTGTCAGCTAGCAGCATTTCTACCCTGAGAAAGGCTGGTTGAACTTGACCATGATCCTCAGCCTAGACCTTTGTGACGCTCTTGCTGAAAACACTCCTTGGCTGGCAGGAGGGGGTTTGGGCGGTGGAGAGAGAGGAAGTTTTATATACCTTTTCTCTTTATTTGTTCTACTGAAAACATTTAGGCCATCAGTCAAACTCCTCTGGTGGTCCTTGCCACCTATCCTGTGTTTTAGACTAACCCCTTTTATACACCTCTTTTCCTGTAGCTGTGAAAATCCTGCACTGCCTAGGAATATTTCAGCAGCAACCAAGCCAATAAAAGTGCAGATCTCCCCTCCCATTTTGGTGAATACTCTTGTTTGAGTTGCAGAGCACCCTGAGGATACAACCTCTCTTCTAAGCCATTCTCTCTCCTGGCCGGTAGCCTCATGCCTGGAGCTTGCTGTTGGCATCACTACATGACTTCAAAACCCATCACATCAGCCTCCCAGGTGAGGATGTCACTTCCTCAGCTGACTAATACCAACATCAACCACGTCTTGCTTTGTTCTAGCATTACGCTAATAATATACTGCCCATATTGCAGGAAATGTTTTGACTCAAGGCTTTACTGTGTAAATGCAGACACAAAAACGCAGCACGAGCACTAGGCTACATAACAAAGACACAACACAGGCAAGGCACAAAGCTACAGTCTCCGCAAGCTGGGTCTGCTCTTAATATACACTTAGCTGAGACCACTCTGGGCAGTGATAAGATACATACTGTGTTCACCTGCCCTCATGTGATACATCTGCATTTCAGTGCAGGTGGGGAAAAACCCCGCATGAGAAACAAAGCTATGATGTTATTTTCTCCTGGAGTGCAGCTAAGGGTCAAAACAAGCAGCAAAGGAAGACACTGTGACTGCCTCACGTGCCTGCCTGAGTTATGTCCTGGGGTCTTTTGGGAGGCCTGTTTCCTCCTGCAGCTAAGGCAGTGCAACTTCCAGAGCTCCCCTGCAAGCAGGGGTTCACTCTCAATCTTCTCATTTCTTTGGTCAAGCAAGATTTAGTTGCTTAATATCGTGACTTCCCACTACTCATGCACAAAGCACACAGAGGCCTTATGCACTAGAGGAGGATACAGGGGGAAATTTAGAGGCATCGGAGCTGGGTTCACACTGCAAAGTCCATCAAAATCTGAATGTCCATGAGTGACACTCTGGGGTTGCTTATCTCATGCAAGTAGTCCATGCCCCAAAAACCTACCAAAAAAACCAGTGGTCTTTTTTCCAAATCACTTGGCCCTATTTCTGCTTCCTGCATCACGGAACATTACCATGACACAAAACCAGTCTCTGTCTTCCTTCGATGCAATATGCCTTGGTGCAGATACCTAGAATGGCTGAAGACTGCACAGCAAATATCTCTGTGCTTACAATGCTCAGTTAATAAAGCCTAAACTCATCAAAATTCAGGAGTTTTTACAGACACAAGCAAAGGGAGTCAGATGAAGCTGGAAGACAGAGGCAGAGGCAGCGGAGGGCATCTTCACATGCAGTATCTAAAAAGGGAATGCAATCTCTGAAGCAGCAAGACCACAAATAAAGGGCATCCCAAGAAGACAGTGCTTTCAAAATTGTTCTCACATCTGATGGAAATTTCCCCAGCATACCAGCAGTTTCGTGGTAGTAAGGTATTTCATTATTCCTGTATACATTATTCATAGGCTATTGCCAACACAATTTTTAAACACTCCATTAAACAACCAGGCTACACAATTCACTCACAAAAGGACATCAGCAAGCCGTTAACTTTCTTGTATTACATGGGGGGCCCGTCATGAGTCCTCTACTTAGGTTGTCTAAATTAATCACCATTTACCACTTCTTGTCTATATTCCTTGTGAGAATTCTGGTAGCAAATAACAAATGAACTTGAAATAAGTCATAAAAGCCCACACGATCTCACAGCACTAGGGGTGCCTGGAAACTATTAAGTATCGTAGGGGGAAGAGTGAAGCCAAGCTTCCCCCTCCTTCAGAGCCAGCACCTTGCCCTTCTACAGTGACACATCAGGCTCAGACTATCCAAAGCCACTGCCCGGCTCCAGCTCTGCCTCCTCCCTTTCTGACTCTTTTTTTATTAAAAAAAGTAGTTGATCACATTCATCTTCTCACAGTTGCAGGCAACAGATGACAGCACTTCTGGCAAGGTTTCATCCTTCCCCACCAGCTGAGGATCTGCACCACGCCGTGACAAGCCCAAGACCTTCAGCACAGAAAACTAACAACCTCCAGAGCTACAAAGTGCAAAAGACTTTGCAGCATCAAGAGTGCTCCAGTTCCCTGCAACAGTCTCACCTAAGGTAGGCAGTTTTGTACGTCTGAAGACAAAAGTTTACACTGAAAGATACAGTTCAAATTCAGCCTCCTTTGCAAGACATCACAGAGGCACTATCAGAAGCATACAGGAGAGTATTTGGGTTAATAAACACAGGAAGTTTTATTTAATACCTCATATTAAAAGAAAAACACCTGCTAGGAGCAGTTACCATTACAGTCACAGCTTGCCCTCCCCTGTGTGCATGCATGATGAGACAGGTTTTAATTACAGTTGTCATTTTCCCCAGGAACCTTGCCTTACTGAATATAAAGGCACTTGTGCAGAAAGATTATGTTTGCTTGGTAAACTTAAAATTACCATTTCTTACTATTTCAGTGTGAATTTTTCAAGCCTAGACAGCATTATTTTAAAATAATGATTTGTATTATTTCCATCCTAATAATAATTAAGGAATTTTTCAGGCATAAGGGTCAGATTCCAGTCTCAGTTACTCACTGTAACCCTAGGAATTACAGTGTTATGGAGTCCTTGTATAAGAATAACCTGGTATATCTAGAAGGGCTACGGGCTTCTCATCATTAACACTTTATTCCTTTACCCTTTTCCTACAAGTGTACTTCAAATGAGTTCTTTCCAAACATGCCCTTGCCCATTACTGAATGCTGCAGCTCAGTGGAGCCCCTCTTATGGCTCTGACCAAAATGAGTGCCCCATGAGGGACACCACTTGCTATGACACAGGTATCTGTGCATCTGAGGGCAGCATATCCTGCTGGGATGGTGTGGCACTGGATATACTTGGCAGAAGACTCCCAGGAAAAACTGAGGCAGCCAGAAGGTGAAGCTGGGGGACTGCCCTCTGTTTGGACGTGTGGCTGAGGCTTGGGAAGAGGTGATGAGGCAACTGGCCACCTGGAGGACAAGTCAAGGCTGGTATTCGGAAACCATGTACCAACATGAGCGGAGGCTGCGGCTTGAGGAAAGCCAAGCATATAATCCATGACTGGACTTGCCTGTACCTCAGGGAAGGGAACATTATTTCTTGGCTGCATGGATAAATTGCATCAAACCATCCATCTCCTTTGCACCTGTGTCTCAGAGACAGAATGTGAGATGGGGCCGTGCCACGGTGTTGGAAAACAAAGCACTTGATGCAGGTGACAATCATTTTTGCTAATGTATGTGACAGTCATGACTTTAAGATGGGTTTTGCCATTTTGTTACGAATTCTATTGCATATTTCTTCCCACTTCTTTTCTTCTTCCACTGCTAATTTACTCTGTGCTGAAATGCAGTACAGAAAACATCTTGAATACAATGACAAGGCAGTATTTCCAAATGTTGAATTTCTAAACTGAGCACAATTTAGGGCATTTTCTCAACTGCTAGGACTACTAAGTTACTTAGTGTCTTTAAAAATTATTTAAATTGCTGTAAAGCCGCATTCTCTCTATTTGTGGAATTCCAGTGAAAGTATAATTTATTAAATTATCTGTATCCAACCAAATCCAATGAAACCCTCCAAGACTTAGGTAGACTAGGAGGAAGCTGTGTCCTGACTCTCACCAAGAGATTTTGGAGCAGATGATCTCTAGGTGTCCCTTCCAACCTCAACCATCTGTGAGTCTGTGATCTTCAAACAGAACATGGTATTGGCTTAGGGCTTGGATATCCACCTCCCTGCTAGGGATTCACAGGTTTACAGTATACCTTCTTGTTTTGTCCTCATTCTGCTCCAGTTTGAAATATTGCTCATTTCCTTGTTGCTGTTGTTCAACAGTGAACAGATGACACTATCACACAAGTATTCCAACCATGCTGTGATTCGGTATTGGTGTAAGACATCTTCAGAGGTTAGACTAGCTGATGAAGAAACACAGTTACAGGAGAAGTGGCAGACCTGAAGAAGTAACTCTGGGTAATAAGGACTGACAACAAGTTCCCAATGTGCAAAATACAAGATTAGCACCCAAAGATGACCAAAAGCTTCCTACAACAGTTTCTAAACTATATCCACAAATTAGTTATTGATTACTCCCCCAAGAGCCCAGAGGTCCCTGCTGGATGATCTCTTCTTGCACCTCCCTGCTATGCAGCACTAGGAAATGCTCACGATTCATGTCTGTATAAACCAATATTCACTACGGGGTATGACCTGGGGAACATCTATGCTGCTTTTCAGCAGCACAGATGGCCTGTTCTGACTGCTGCAGGCACATAGCTGAGCCAAAAAACTTACAGCTAGCTCCTCTACCCCAGAATAAGCTGCATCCACCGAGGAATGCCTACATTTGTAACAGTGCCCTGATTTTCATTAACATTTTGGAGTCAGTTGTCTGCATCTCCATCACGAGTGGGATAAAGAAAATCCATCTGCCATCTTGCTCCTAAGGTATAGAAGAATGTCAGAAGCTTGTTGCTTTGAAATGCTGAAGTTGAACAAAGTTCACTGTTCCTAAGTCTTGCACTGGTCCCAGGAAACAATGTGGAGTATCAAATAATGCTCCACTCTCCACAAGTTCCCTAAATCAGCCTGCACAGAAAATGAGTATACAGCCTCTTCCAGCTGTGTGCCAACCTACTGTGGGGATATGGCTTACGCCCATTGGGCTGTAAAATGCTGCTTTCCAAGAAAAGTGTTTTAAAAATAATTCCCCAGCTATTCCACTGAGCAGCGCTTGAGCATGCCTGTGTGCGCACTGGCCAAAAAAAGCTGGGCCGTTGTCCTCCACCCATCCCGGCCTTGGCTGACCAAGTACCATTTTGTGTATCCATGGCTGAGCTGGTTCTCCTGGCTTTTTGGCATCCCGCATCATGGATCCTGCCTTGGTTCTGCCCTACTGTGACAATAGCTCTTACCCCCAGTTGTGCACCAATAAATATTTATGTCCCTTTGTTGCTACGTATTATGCTGCCACTGCAAGCCCATGGCTCATGTTTCTCATTCCCCAGAATATGCGGCTCTTTGCAAGGCACCGACGATCCTGTGTGCAGTCTGAGTCACAGAGAGACTGCCTCAGCCAGGGCATGGACCATAGTTAGGACAAAGTGTATGTATGTGCAACAGGCTCTCATCTACGGAGCAATGAGGAACCAACCCAATTCCCCATCAGGCCGAGCCTAGAGAAAACTCATCTGTGTGTTAACCAAAATGAGTAGACCATAAGGAGACGCCTGCGTGTAAAGAGATCCTAGCCAGAGGCAGCCCATTTTCTCCTGAATTCAATGACCCAGAAGCTTTTGCTGAACCAAGGAGGAATGCAGCAGCGCTGGGCAATTCCTGGCCACAAACGTCCACGAGCTGGCTGCAAATCAACCATCCTTCTGGGCTTGCTTGCACGTTCCCACCTTTGCTGAGATGATGCAACATCAAGCCTTCCATGTGTACAAACTGAAACTGATAGAAAAGAGGGAATTTTTAGGCAGGGAGAGCGGATGAGTGTGTAATAGGGAGGATTCAACTGTTTGGTACTCAAATTCACCATTTACATCTTCCCTGTCCAGGGTGGATGCAGGTGCCACCGCAACAACCAGCCCTGGCATGGGCCTGCACCTGGGCATACAGCAAAGGTCCCAGCGGCCACGCTGGCCGTTCAGCTCTGCGTCCCTCCTCGGCAGCTTGCAGAGGTGAGAGAGGAGGAGACAGATGAGATGTAATGAGGCCAGCCAGTCAGCACTTTTCACTCCACAGGGTTGCTGAAATATTAGGGTTGGCTGGGACAGCCTTAACTGGTACACTATAGCGAGCATAGGTGACTGCAAAGCCCTTCACCTCCAACTCTGCTCTCCTGCAGGAGCAAACATGCTTCTGGTGGAGAATTGATTGCCTTTTGTCAAGGAGGGCACTGGCTCACACATGCCCCAAGTTGTTCCCAAATAAAATTCTGAGAAAAAGTGCTTGTTTAAGGAGGGTGGTGAAGACTTACTGAACCAGCCAATCAACCTGCCTGGAATACTGTGTTGGTGCAACATATTTGTGCAATTAATAAGAGGGTTTATGTTTGTGTTGGAGGTGCCACAGGCCAGGCATCCAAGGCAGATGGCTCCTGAACAGGCTCCACGTGCTAGAGGAAATTCAGGGTGGTACATAAACCCCCTCCCCTCAAGTGGAGACAAGACTGTAGAGGCTCCATCTAAAATGGGCTTGTAAAGTAGCTAATAAATCACCCAGAAGATGGTACATGATTTGCCTTTGGGAGAATGTGTGTGCTGATAATGCTCTGTCTCCATCACACTTATGCCATGCGATGAATTTCGCCAGGCCTTGTGATGCTTTATTGCAGCTACTCGCACTTCCCAGAACAACTCGGCCTCCATTTCTCCAGTAAGGGTAATGCAGTGGAACTTGGCTCATGCTCAGCTTTCCAGCCAGACCTGTTCGCAAGTGGTCAAAAAAAATCATGCTTTTATCTGACAGGAGAGCCTCCATCATTCAAGTGTAAGCCAGAAGTAACAGGGCTTGGCCTGAACACTCCCCACCTGCAGAAGGGCCATCCTCCCAGCTCAGCCACATGTGGCATAAGCAGTGGGTCCAAGGCAGCTGTTCCACCCACAGGGTCTCTTCAACTCCTCCTGCAAAATAGGGCTGGATTGTTGGCTTCTCTCATCCCTCCCTCTACCCTGGATGCCTGGGTACTCGCTTCCTCTTTCCAGTTAAGCAAAGTAAGCTCCAGCCTCACTTCACAGCTTTGCTCCACGATGGACTGACACAGAGTTGAGAGCTAGAAATACTTGACTTCTTTTTCTTAAGACCAAGCTATGGCTCTTTGCCAGAAAAATACAATTAAAAATTTGGCACAGGCCCTCCCAGTCCTTGGGTGGTGAACTCAGATATATCACTGTACAAGTTCTTGGCATCAGAAAAATCGCACTTTGGTGGAGGCAAGGGGGAGCAGGCAGTGGGTGAGGATTAATCAAACTGGCATCTAACAAGGGCCCCTGTGCAGGGCTGGGCTGCTTCACACACAGCTGCATGCAGAAACGAGAATCGCAACAAAAAGTTTAATTTCCAAGCCAAAATCCTGCCTAACTTGCAGTCACATTCAACCTAATCTCTGGATTAACTACAGGGGAGGATGATGAAAACCTATCAGAACCGAGGTGAAAAATCTTCCAGATGAGCATCTTCCCCCCACAAGATGCAGAAAGAAGGGAGGAAATTTGGAGCGGCAGGTGCCCCGCAGCCTCCCGACAGCAGGGCACGTGCCACCTGGCAGCAGGACAATGTTTGCCTGCACCAGCCTCTCCCAGGGAAAACCACAGCTCAAGCCCCCGCAGCGCGGCAGCACGCCTGGGCACAGGGGGGGCTCGGCATGGCACGGCCACCCAGCTGAACGGCAGCAGGCAAGCGTTGAGAACGGGACGTTTTGTACCGAGCCAGCTGGGGAGCACGTGAGCAAGGCTCATCGTGCCGTGGGAGTGCCAGCAATGCGAGATTGCGGACACGGCTGTTGCAAATGTCTCTTTCCTGATGTTTGCTCTCCGAGGGGGATTTCTCCACCACAGACTGCTGTCTGTCCCGAGCCGTAGACACTGCTCAAGGGAAGTCTGCACTACCCAATGCTTTACATTAGCCATGCTGTGATCTACCACAAAACCCTCCTATCATCTGTTGTATGGGAGTAAATTTCTGGAGAGGATTTTCTAGGATAGGTTTTACGAGAATACTGCACTGAACACACAGTGTATGAAGGATATTTAAATAAACGGCCTAAGAAGGTAAAAGAGATAGGCATTAGATAAGCTTCTCCAGAGGACAGCAAAATAGCTGCAATCATTAATTCTTGTGCAGCGGTCAGGGAGGGAGACAAGCAGTGACAGGCAAAGGTGGCGGGCAGCCTTCGCTCCTGCCCCTTCACAAGTGAAGGAAGGAGGATCCAAACTGCCGCTCACATAGAAGCAGCAAAGCCCATGTTAGCAAAGTTGCAATATGAATACATAGAATCATAGAATCACCGAGGTTGGAGGGGACCTTTAAGATCATCGAGTCCAACCATCAACAGCAGGCCTGTCTTGTCTTGTTGTTTAATGAAGAAATTAAAAAACACTGGGTGCTGAGAGTCACACTGACCGTGCTCACAGAGCTGCTGACGAGCCAGTTTGGCTTAGCAGCCAATGTGACCTGGGAGCTCTTGGACATTGCAGCTCCCTGCTGCTATACCCACAAGCTAAAAAACGCATCTGCAAACCCCTGGGATGTAAAATAGCGTGGGGGAAAGCCACAAATAGGAAACTGGAGTCTCGCTTTCAACAGATTCCTTTAGGAGGTCTTAGAAATGGAGGGAATGGTCCCATAACAGCCTAAAGTAGAGGCAGGTAGTTCTGGAGCCAAGGAAACAATCCCCACCACATCAGGGCACTGCCTGTGCCATGTGTTGCATCAGAAGCCCACTCCTGCTCCTTGCCTTTTTAACCACGACATCGCCCAAAGCTATCTTGAGACACTGGACCATGGTGCTCCCTCCAGCAATTAAGGAAGTTATAGGATCCATAAAGGTATCTCCTGTACTGAATAGAAGAAATTGGGTTAGCTTGGCTAGCTGTGGTTAACAAGCTGGGCAACAGCATGTCCAGGACCTGCCTCCACTATGCAGGACCTATTGTTATCAGCAGGGAACCCAGATGCCAGTGAGGTACTGCTACAGCAGTCAGTACTTTAGAAAGTCACTTGGGTATCTGCCCTTGGCTTCCTAGGACCTCAGGGAGGCCTTCAAGATGGCAAAGACTTTCTTTAGCAGATGTTAACTCATAAAAATCAAATTACAGACAAACATTTTTCACCTTGAACTGAAGACTCTGCTTGGATGTATGTTGTTTTGGTAGGGCTTATTTGATTTGGGTTGGGTTTGCTTTTTTCTATTACCAAGCATCAATTGTCCTGTCTACCGGACTGGCAAAGGACCACCGGACTGGCAAAGGACAATACGCAGGGCTATTTTAAAAACCCTTTTTTAACATGCAGTGGTAATAATTGACTCCACATCTGTAGCAATCCTATAGCTGTCAGCGGTTTTGGAGATTGCCTTCCGAGTGCAGTCGGCAATGTACCATTGCCAATGACCAACAACGTTAAACCAGTCAAGAATTCAAATGTCTCTGCAGGGCTGAAGGAGCTGTCACAGACAAACGCTTTCAGGGTAGTCCACTGGCTCTCAGAAATGAAAGCAAAAAAAAATAGCATTTGCCTGGCAGCATCTTATCTCAGAGCAAAGATTGCTTTTCCCTCCTGGGATTCCAGATCTTCCTTTTTGTGTAGCAGAAAGCAAACCTCTCCGAATATTTCCTTTGCTGTAACACTCACAAAAGAACCCCTTGCAGATGTTTAAAAACCTGTACCACAATGGATCTGTCTTTTCACTTTGCTCATCAGAGCTGCAGCGCTGCCTCCACAAGGGCATGCACCCTTCCTTGGTGAGTGAGGTCAGGTGGGGCTGCGTCCCCCGGTGCTGCCCAGCACCTCAGGGGGATGCTGTGAAGCCACAGGGAGCTTCAGGAACCAGCCAGCACCCTGGGATGTGCAGCCAGTGGCTGTCCCAGGCAATTCCTCTCAGCATGGGAAGGGGCAGTTATTTGGCTTGTCACACTAAAATCCAGATAAAAAATTCCTACTGCTTACGGAAAAGTCTCCGCAACTCATCCTGGGGATTGTTTCCAGGCTACAAGCATACATTCTCAGGAGACTTGTCATTATTTATATCACACTCTTCTGTGAAAGAGAATGCAGATTTATCTTACCCAGGAAAAAGTAGTGTTAGGTTTTATGTTGCTCTAAGAATTACTTTGGAGGGGCTGGGTAAGCCCAGCGCGCTGGCTGTGGGGCACAGGGCCACAGCAGAAAGCAGCACCCCCTTGCAAGGTTCGTTGCTGTAGACAATGCCACACACTTACATCTGCCCCACAAGCTGTGGGGCAGCTGAGATGAGCACAGACCCAAAATAAAATGCCCCAGGAAGAACTGTCAGTTCTTTCCTTGTAAGCCCCAAGGACAGGCTGAGCTTCTTCATTATTATGAAGAATAATAAGAAGCAGTGAGGGGTCTGCACACAGAGTAATTTGTCTCCAGAGCCGAAACACACCTTTTGCCTTCAATCTCCCATTTCCAGCCTTATTTGCACGCCACAACCTGCTGCAGTATTTTTGTATTTGTTGGAGGGCCCCAGCTGCCCCATCGCTCAACCACAGCAGAGGGGATGCATGGCAGATTGGGCGCTCAGGGGAAACGGGCACTTGGCAAAGCTCTACACGCTACTTTGCTGGTAGGGATTAGTATTTGGGAGGAAACCGAGGCCTTCCAGCCAAAAGCAACTTCTTCAGCAGAGAAGACCTCCTTTTACCTACAATCTATGGGCCTGTGCAGGTCTAAATGAAGCGCATTGGTGCTGTCGCAATCCCTTACGATAACAGCTACGGAGCAGAGAAGGCTGGTGGCACATGCCAGACTGTACTAGCCCTACCAGTCATTCCCAAAGACGTGCCAAGGGTGAAACTGCCTCCAGCACCCAAAAGACACTTTTGTGGCTCATCTTTCTGGCCACACACCAGATTTGTATACACCTGGCAGGTGAGGTTTTTGCAAAAGCAACAGGAAGGCAGAACGGAGAGAGGAGGGGAAGGCAGTGGCTGGAAAAGCTGGAAGCTCTATGCAAGAGACTTTTACAGTACAAATCCTCCTAAGGGGCTGTAATAAAATCACCAAAACCTGGCAAAAGCAAGCAGGGCTGTGCTGGGAAACCCAGGAGGGACAGCTCAGCTTGTCTTGTGCCTAATGGAAAGCTGAATGAAATGCTCTACCTGCATATCATGTCCTGCAGGCCAAAAGCTTGCGATACACTGATGTCAAACAAAATTAGAAGGGAAAATAGCAATGTGCCCCAATAAAAATACGTATTTAGAGAGATGCCACCTTATAAAAAAGCAGCAGCCCTCCTCATGTTATCATGGAACCAATATGCTTTAAGAGACAGGAGGAGGTAAGGTCAAAGTATGAAAGTGGAGTCACAGATTTTATTTCCAATATCTATTCTTGTGCCAGGATGTTGTGACCTGGGCAAGTCAGTATCAGACACAAATTACATGAAGATAAATTGGACTTTACCAGCCAGTCTCAACAGATGTGGGCTGGGCAGGTGCAAACATTAACCTGTGAAAATACTAACCCACACATTCTCAGGATTTACACTAATATATCAAGGGTTTCACTTGCAAAACTCCTGCTATAATTGAGCTGCATATACAAATGTGGACCACGATCACAAATAAGCATGCAGCTTTATGCCTTTTACATTGAGGGTGCAAGTCCACAGATGCATGGGACATTGGCCAAGTGGAAACTTCACAAACATCAATTAAGTGATAAACTTGTCATCATGTTCCTTCTATATCAGGGCTGCACGGAAAAGCCATGCAACTTGCTTAGTTTCTCTTGCAACGCAGCAAAAGTCAGCACTGCTATCCAAGCACCCTGGCTGGCTCTGATTTATGCCATAACAAAACCAAAAGACACAAGCAAGATTCAGTCAGAGGCTACTTGCCACTAGCATAAATGCACTCATTTTGATACATAACCGGAAATTTAATGCCTGATGCCAACTGGCACTATACCTCTCTCCAAAGCTGATGTCTGGTGAGGGGCAAAAAATGGAACCTCGCCATTCAAACTTGACAGAAGTCCCAAGGCCAATTCAGTAACATGGCTTGTCTCATCTCCCCTCAGCCTTGGAAAGTGTATGCTTTAGAGTAATCTATACAAATTAGTTTTTGTGAGAAAGTGTAACCTTACACTTTTTAAGTGTAGAAACAAGGCATTTCCGTAAGTTCACAGCAAGGAGAATCAAAACAGCCACAGTCCTCGTTAGCGGTCAGATTTGCAATAGTAGAGTCAGCCACACTAGAAGACACAAGTTTCACTTACCCAGAGAGGAACTGCGCTCTGTGCAATTCTGTGTCAGAGTCTGCGGTGTGAGCCCCCAGGCACTCCGCAGGTATCTGAAATCCTTCCCACCCCAGCACACTTGAAATCTTCCAGGAAAGCTCTCACCCAGCCCACCTGCCACCTTTCACCTCTGGTGGTGCGTGATCATCTCCTAGACACAGTTTCCTGCTCCATGTCACCTGGATACTTGCTCAGCTTTACACGGAGGGATGCTCCAGACTGACACACTTGCCATACAGAAATCCGCCATTCGCTTAAATGCTGTTTAGATGATGGCAGTGTAAGAAATGGCTATAGGAAGGGCACAAGCAGGCTAGAAGAAACAACAACCATCACCTTCATTTTGGGCATGCTGCAGTAAGCAAAACCTACATCTCTATGGTAATGACAAATCTATTGGGCGCTGTGTGACACGAAGGGCAGTAAGAAAATTACGTGCTAATATAATAGCCGCTTAGGCCTCCAGGAGGGAAGGGAGTTATATAACCAACAATCTCTTCACCATTCAAGACCTTCCATGTGCTAGCAGAAGACAGGTCCCAGATGCCATCTTTTTCTGAGAGTCTCATTTCACTGGCGTTATTATCTCCTTAGTATTATGCAGTTACCCACAGAGAAAGATAACTTTGGGTTTTCTATCGTACTTAGTGTATTTTGGATATAGATACTTGAACAGGAAAAGAGAACAGAAGAAATGAATCTCTGTCCATTCAGAGGAATTTAAGTACAGGCTTCTGAACTGGACCCATAACCTTAATGCACAAAGCACACTTTGAACAACAGACGCGTGTGACTTGAGTGATATACTTGAGTTAATGAAGCCTTTAATCTACAGCACTGCCTGCAGCAGTGATCGGCGCTAACTGCTTAACGCAGCCACACTGGGACTGGGAAGAGCGTGAGAGAAGCCGGCACTTTCTAGCCTCCAACTTCAGTTACCCATATCTAAGCCCATCCTCTTCTAGCAACAGCTACAGCAAAGAATGTCAATGTCATAGGAAGAATGCGCAAGTTCAGTCTGAAAAAATAAATTGTGGCATGTAACACTATGCCTGGGCTCTAGCTGGCATAGATCAGCACAGCTTTTTGCTCAGGAGGACCAAAGCTTTTAGGCTTCTCCCAAAAGGCGTGACTGACATAAATGTTACTAAGATCCTGCTAAGCTTACCTAAGCTTACCTAAGGTGATGATTCCCTCCCTTACTTAATTGAGTTCAGATGTTTAGAAGTCTTTTCTGTAATTCATTTGAATTGGCTTGTTTTTTTATACAAATGCCATATTTCCATAATTGCCTATGTGGTATATAAATGTGCATGTTTACAAGCCTCCTGCGTAATAAAATCCCAATTTATGATCTATTTAAGTAATGGGGAAAATTACAATCAAAGCAACAATGTTGCATATGAACAAAGAGAACATGTAAAATTAATCTCTCTACCATAAGAGCTACTTCTGACTTAGTTGCTAACACTTTATTTATTAATGGAGAAATCATACATCCTCTATTTAAGAAGCAAAGGCTGAAACAGTTCAAGGTGTGATCTGGCTTTGTTTTCAACAGCAGTTTGAGGATTATGGAGCACACTTTCTAATAATAAACCTTTAAAACTGTGCTTAGACCTACTACTGCTACAATTGCCCATAGCACAGAGTCTCTAAGCAACGTGATTTACATAGGTTTCTATATTCATCTGGATCAGCATGGTTTGGCCCCTCCTCAGAAATTCAAGTGATTCCAAGCCAATTCTCCTGCCCTCTTCAATATTTGTTACTCATTATTACCTTTCCAGATCATACCTGATCTTTCAGGTTTTTTTGCCCAGTTTTTGTAAATGACCTCATAGTCCCCTACAGCGACATCCTGCATCTACCCAGAGGGTCGACAAGGGCTCCTCCCAGGAAGGTTGCTGGCTGCTTCCCATCTGGGGTGGAAACGGCCATGGGCTCAACTTGCTTGATGCAGCCAAAACAACATATTCGTCCCCAACTCAGCTATCTCCATTTAAAGATGCAAATACATCAGAGGACAAAAGGGAAGGGATTGAGATTATTCATATATGGCTTCTGGGCAAAAATATGTCCCAAACAGGGAGTTTCACCTCCTTCCTAAACATAGGACTCTGCTAGGCCGAGTAGAAGCCAGGTACGGAGCGGGTGTTGTAGGGACGAGAGCCCAGAGTTCATCTTGCTCAAAAACACACACAAGTATCATGTATAACTGCCCCCCTAAGAGACCTATTCTCAGCCAATTAATGCCTTGATATTTCCCATGCCCTGTTTACTCAAGGTTGTGTGAAGCCCTATACTAAGTTTGGCCCTAACTTTAGGGGGAAAATAAGGTTCCTTGGAGCAAGGAGTATTATGTAAATGCCACAATGACTGCGTATCTCCAGGCTCGTCTCCTGCCCACTCGCAGGCCCTGCAATCATGGTGCCTGCTGGGTACAGGTCCTTAGGGCAAGGGCCATCTCCCACAAGCTCATGCTAAAAACTGCTTAACCAATAGTGAAAAGAAAATAAAAGAGGAAAAAAAAGAAAAAACTAAAAAAAAAAAAAAAGAACAAAAATCACTAATGAGGCAGCCTCAGAAAGGACTTTTATAAAGATGGGACCAGTGATGACTGAACAAGAAGAGAATTCAACCTCACATATCCACGAAGTAAATGCACCACTTATTTATACCGCGCTCCAACCGCAGGCTCTGAGCCCACACAGCTTTATGCAGAAAACACATAACTATCAAGAATAATAATTTTTAAGCAAGATGCTCCTGCTTGCCTAGCAGAGTAAGCAGTGAAAGCTTCCCTCCAAGGTGACTTCCACCCAGAGTGAGCACTGCTCACCAGCTGGAGCAGGACCGGCAGACAAATGCATCTTCTCTGCCACAGCCCAGCGCCATGCAAGTCTAGACTCTGGCATCAGCATGACCCCAGAGCTTTATCCCAGCTAAGGACCTGGCACAATACGTTAAAAGGTATTTTGGCCACAGACTCTTTTATTTGTGGGCATGCTCCCCCCCCCTCAGCACATCTGAATTCTGCAGCACCAAAGACAACAGCCTGGCTAGCTCTGCACAATGCCGGCAGTCTCTCCTTGCGCGTGGGGCGGACATGCCAAACCCGGCCCGGGCCACAATGCACACCTGGCAACCAGAAGTCCTAGCCACAATCTCTCCCTAGCTCTTTCTCCATGGTCTGTGCCTCTTTGTGTGGTTTCTTCCAGCTATCAGTTGTACAGCAGACCTGGAGCTCAGAGTCTATGACTCTTGTTACAAGAGTGTCCTAAAGAAGGAAAGAGGGGAAGATGCAGAAGGCCAGGTTGTGTGTAAGTAGTCAGGACCATCTGCTGCAGTTATGTACAGAGGCCGCCGCTTTGAAAAACGGGAAGCAAAATCCCGTCACTCCCGGCTGTGCTCTTCTAGCGTCCTCCTCATTGAGGCTGATGCTGCAGTGTACTGGTAGAGGACATACACTGTAGACAAATCAATTCCTCTGGCTAATTTGATTCTGCCTCAGGTGCTGCCCCCCCCCCAGACAGCATCCCCATCATGTGTCATAGCAGCGATAGCCGCGCTGGCTCCAAACACCTGGTCTATCTATGCAGCAAAAGGCAGCGGGGTACAGAGATAAGGCCTGGGCCCAAAGGGTAGCACCTAGCTGTGGCCAGACCAACGGCCCACTGCTCTTCCCTTCAGCAAGTGACTTCCCGGCAGGAGCCCACCAGCTGTGCAGCCACTCTGCTTCGCACCCCCTGCGCAACTCCAGCTGGCAGCAGTGCAGGGGCCGCACCACGCTCCCGGGCAGAGCACGCTGCTGCACGACGCCGTTTCAGCCCGCCCTTCGCCGACCGCAGCACAGCTGATGCACTCCTTCAGAGGAACAGCAACGTGAAAACACACCAAAGGTGATGTGCAAAGAACTGCTCCTTAACAGACTGAAGGCTTGCAGCTCGTTTTTTTATGAGCTCTTTGGAGGATGAGACGCCCTCCCACCTCCACAGCCATGGTAAACCGCTACTGCTCTGCTCACAGCTCCCAGTCTCATCATCCCTCCAGCTCTCTGCACCTTCACACCCGCGTTAGTTGCCTTTGGTGAAGCAAAGAGTCAGGGATGAAGCCAGAGCAGAAACCTGTTTTGTTACACGTCAAAAGGGCAAGCGAAGAAAGCAGTTGGGTTGGGGTTTTTTTTTCCCGTTTTCCCTCGCAAGTTACCTTCCGAAAGCATGACTTCTGGTATAGGTAAAGCCTTCCGGTCTGAACTATGTACGCTGTTCCCAACTCTTACTCATGCTTTAGTCATTTGCCTCCGCTCAAAGCAAAGTTGAAATATACTCTGCAAGACCACCCTGATTCACTAGCCTTAAAAGCCAAGTACTGCCTCCTGTGGATCACGGAACAAATTCTGCCAGTTTTTGAGCCATTACGGTATTGTCACAGCATGATTTTTTACTTCTGAGGTACACGTACACAATTCACCGTAACCAAAAGCATTACTTAAGGATAAATTCAGCTTATGGCACAGAAGCACAGATACCAAACTTCTTTAGTTATTTTTGAAAAGCATTTAAAAAAAATTACTTTGGCACCACAATGGTATAATTTACAAGCTACTTCCCTCTGTCTCGAGAGATAAAAATCACCCCTGGGCTGCTGATGAACTTACCAGGTACATGTTAATAACTGGGGGAAAATTCATCTGAAGTATCAGACAATACAAGCTGCTGTGCAAAGCTGGCAAAGCAATTATTTGAAAGTTTTGAACCCCGGCTTTGTGAATTAAGAATGAGGAAGGGATGGGATTTCTACCTGCGAGGCAGAATGCAACAAACTGGCCACTAACCACAATATTTCAAAACAGGATGACAATGGATCCACAAGGAACCAGGAAACCAGCAATAGGTGTTCAGTGCCGCAGCAAAGCACCAGGCAACTTCCCCACCAAGACTCAGCTTATTCTCACGGCACGCATCAGTTGGCTGCTGCGTTTGCACAAACCCCTCGCTTTCTAGAAAGAGGAACACGCGAAGCAGCGTGTCTAACAGCGCGGCTTCACCGCCGTTGTGGCCGAAAGCATTTTGTCTTCTCTCAGCAGGGAAACAACGCCCTTCACCTGCAGGGCCAGCCTGCCGCGAGCCACAGCCACTTCAGTTCCCAGCTTGGCTCCATCACTCCAGCTGTGCTGCCGCACACGTCACCTTCCGACAGGACGGCAGCGAGTCGCTACCTTATTGCTGGTTACGTTAATTAAACACCGTGACTCCCCGTGAGACAGGCAGGTGACACCATCCCCATCGCATGTCGTTAGACGGTGGAAGTGCCAGACTGGCTTGTCAGGGGCGACGAGGTCTCGGCGGGAGGTCGCCCAGCCCGTGGCAAGGGCCACCCATCGCGGTGGCCAGCCCAAGCGGTCACCCGGCGAGCAAAGCCACCTGCGGCCGGCCGGGCGGAGGTGCCCGAGGGCAGGGAGGCCGCGGGGGCAGGAGGATGCTGCCGCGGCGCAAGCCCAGGGCAGCTGGAGCCGCGACGCCCCGAGCAGGTGCCTTCTCCGCGTTACAGGGTATTACAGGTTCTCTTAAAAATACCGGCGGCGGGAGGGAGGGAGGGATGGAGGGAGGGATGGAGAGCCGCCCAGGGAGCCGCACCGCTGGAGCAACAGCTGCCGGGAGCGGCCCCGGCGCACGCCCAGAGCCGGGGTGAGCAGCGGCGGGGAGGGGG